>JAPMOQ010042621.1:1204109-1223304 GCA_026543055.1 Argiope trifasciata
ATATATATATATATATATATATATATATATATATATATATATATGTATGTATGTATGTATTTATGTATGCATGTATTTTCATATAAAGAATATTTCATATTTTTTGATAAAAAAAAGATGTGCATTCAGAATACGTACTGACACCGAATGTTAAAAGAAAATTTTATTTATTTTGCAGGTTAATTTTATTAATTAATTACATTTATTTTTCTTGAATATATCTATATTTTTTCGAGTATGTCACAACTTACCTCTCAGAAACTGATTTAATGTATAACAACAGTAACTTTTTAATTTTTTTAATTTTATATTATTTTAAAGTTTGGCCGTGAGCACTGAATACGGTCAAAAACTTTTAATAAGATTTTTCATAGTTAATTGATTAGTTATTTTTTATTATTAAAAAAACATGAAAATATACTCAATATATATATATTATACTCAAATAATATATTCAAAACTATGTAAAACAAGAAAAGAAATTTGACAAGTTTTTTTAAAATTCATTTAGAAAAATAATAAGGTTTTTTCAAGATACTCTGGCTGAGTTAATCCTATGCAAATAATCTTCATTCTAAGACCAAAAGCAACTAATGAATACTGTTTTTAAAATATTAATATTTTTCATCTTTATTATTTTTTACTTTAAAATTTTTGATATGTTTTATAATCCATGTTTGCAAATATTAGAAAATATAAACATTGGTATATATTCATATAATTTGAAAATTACGTCACCGCCGTGAAAGGAATTTATAATACAATAATATATTGATCGATACTTCAAAAATTACTCAATTATTCTATTGATATCCTGATCGACAATTGATATTAGGATATTGACAATTAAAATATTCTATTATAATCTTAAAGCAATTTCAGATCTTAAAGAGATGTGGATTTGAGTGAAAAATTGATCACAAATTTCCATTATTATAAATATGTAAAATGCGCAAGTAAATAAAAGCATTAAATTACAAACAAGTATTTTTTCCCCAAGATTAAAATGAGACTAAGTTGCATTATGCACAAACACAAAGAATTGGTTGGCTTTTGGTTTCGAGATAGGAAACTTGAGCGAGTCAATTACAATATCAAGTTAAAAAAAGAAATTTTTATGCAATCAGCAAATATGTGGCATAACTTTCCTTACTGAAGCCAGAAAATGGTAAAATTTAAAGTTTTATTCTTGTTAAAAAATGTTCCATCTTTTTTGGATTTCGAGTTTGATCAGCCTCACTTGCTTTTAGAACAGAAATCAAAGTCTTTCTTTCTTTAAATTTACAAAATTACTTTAAACAATCATTAAATTTTCATAATGATGAAAATTATCTGCTAATAACATTTTTTTCTAGAAATAAATATTTTGATTTATATATAATCGACATATTTAATATTGTAGTTCGTATTATACTATTCCTATTCCAAACAAAATATTTTATTTCTTCAATTTTTATAACATTCTTAATTTTCTACCATAAATATATATTTTTAATAAAAACTTGCAAAAGCATCTGCTCCGTATTGAAGTACAAAACTAACATTTTTATTGCAAATTTTACTGGACATTATTATTTTTTAAAATTTCTCTGTAGCACCATTTATGGACTTTCGACAGAAACGTCTTATTTCATATCTATTACTTCACTGATTAAAGCATGTGTAAAGGTTTTTATTTTTTATTATTTTTCATTTAAATTTTTAATAACTTAATAATTTATTATTATAAATATTACGGAATTTGGAATTAAAAAATAATAGTGCTTAAATTGAATTCTTTTTCTAAACTAACTTTCGAAACTTATTTCTCTAAAATTAATTACTTCATAGCTAAATTAATATATTAATCCCTAATCAAAAATTCTCATATTATTAAAGTATTCTACTTGACTGAGGTCCGCTAATTATTCATAATTGCTGATCATAATGAAATCGAGAGTTATTTATAAATTTCGAATTTACTAGAAAAATACGTAAGTAAGTATAAGTGTTTCAAAAATACATTATAATCTTACTACAGTATTTCTCATTCGTTAAATTTTTTTGGAATCTCAAGTTTAACAAAATATTATTTAAAACTTCGTATAGCTAAATCCATTCAAAAGAGTAAGGGCGGTCCAAATTTTAAGAAATGAAGTGCTTTTATTTGAATTATTTGAAAACAAACCACTGGGTTTATTCAAATAATTTAGAATGAATCATTAGATCAGATAAAAAAAAAGAAAAAGCCAATAATCTGCAATTTTCTTCATTGTAGGGCGAATGAAAGTTAATGTAGGGTACACTGAAAAGTAAATTGGAAAATTCATGGTGCTGAGAGTCTTAATTAAATCCCATTTTTATATAAGGAGAAGAGATTAATCCTCTTTTTTTTGGAAATATAGGTCAATGATTCAGGAAAACAATTCACTCTTATTATTACAAAAAAACCTAAGTCAATCAAACAACACATTTTTCACTTTAAACCTATGTTAAAATTTTTTTGACTTTTTAAATATCATTTGATGACTTTATTTTTGAATGTTAAATTTTATTTTATACCCAGAAAAAATATTTAGCACGTTAACAATAGTTCTGTTTATTCGAAAATTCGATTGATGAATGAAAAAAGTTGATCAAAAGTAATAGTTGTAACAAAATGATGCATCTCAACCTCTTAAATTGTGTTTCTTAGACTTTGGAATCGATCCGAAACAAGAATCTCAGTTTTGAGGAAATGTATTCCAGATCATTGAATCATAACAATCCATTTGTTGTTGTCATTTATCTATTTAATTCATTCCGAAAAGGAGGGAATATTGTCGTGTTTCGCCTTCTTTCTAATTATTTTTCAGGCTTTGTATGAAAAAAATACCTTTAATTTCACTGCGAATATGTCCTTATGAAGGATATTTACACTCGTTAACCCGATATGTAATTCCTTTCAGCGGATTTCATTTTGTTTTGAATTATATTGTGCGAAACAACAAGTCACTTTGCTTCGAACCTGTCAATAAATATCTTGAAGAGGAAGGCACGTTAGGATTACTCACCAAGAGAGCTACCAGCAATTTTACGCAAATAAATTTTCATTTCTATTATTTAATTGAAAACATTCAGTAACAATTTCATAATTTTTATTTAATTTTTTAAATAATTATTTTTATAAATTGGATAATAATATATTCTAGAATTACCAGAAAACATGATACTATTAAAAATGTAATAATTAATAAACTGGTCTGATCTGTTTCTCTAATGACTATTCTTGTGTGTACACAATATACCACCCGATTAGGATTAACAATACTTCTATGAAATAATAAGCCCCTTAATCATTTTGAATAACCAATGAAAAAAAACTTTTAAAATATCTGATTGGTAAATTAGCATTAAATTTTAAGATAGAAGTAAATACTAGTAAGGATTGTGTGTAATAACATCATTATTCAATGTGATTTCAATCAGATACCACTTCTACAAGTAAAAAAATGACAAGAAAATCAAAGATTTTCAGTTTAATATTCAGTTACTCAAAATAAAATTTTACACTAAATTAATGTTGGACAATGGTTCAAATTCAGTTTGAACAGAAATAAATTAAAGAATTTTCTTATAAAATAGTAAAGTCGTAATGCCATTTTCCGGTTTGGAAGTCTTGCATCAGTTAGAATTTT
Organism: Argiope trifasciata; assembly: GCA_026543055.1. NCBI lineage: Eukaryota > Metazoa > Arthropoda > Arachnida > Araneae > Araneidae > Argiope > Argiope trifasciata. Next base: position 1,207,766 of record JAPMOQ010042621.1, read on the forward strand.
CAAAAGTGTAAGACACAGATGTAGAGTATTCTAAAAACAGAGAGAGAAAAGATTATAAACACCATTATTTACCATATATTTAATACATAACATCATATCAAGGAATTTTTATACTCAGTTGAACAATGAGTAATGATAATTATATATCATTACTCATTGTTCGAATCATAAAATTTATATATATATATATATATAATGAAAGAAAACTGGCTGAGAGTGAATATCATATTTCATATTCTTTCAGTATTGCAATAAAATTTAGGAAAATAAGAATCGAATTAATTCAAATTATTATTTTAATTTAAGAAAAAATAAACCTTTACCAGGTGCATAGTAGTCGAAAACTTTAGCAATTCCAGGTTGTGGATTCTCCACCTCGACAATCTCTTCAACATCGAAAGAAAATTGTTGTGCGTTATTAGATATCTAAAATGAAGGAACGATACTTTGAGCACAGAAGAAGAGGCATTGAGAAAATTGTATGGAAAGGATAAAAAAAAAATAAATGATTTTTATTTTTAAACACATGCAGAATGACACACTCTTGTTCGTTTCGTTATTTATTTTAACAATATGCTTGCCGTACACAGAGTGATTTCGTATTCAGTGTTGAAAAGTAAAGTAATAATCATAAAGACAGTAGTTAAGATGAAGGATAAAGAAATACGCGATTATTATAAAATGAGACAAGCACCCATTATGTATATCAATAAAAATGAATGTGGGTCCGTATGTCTCGTACGTCTTCCTAAACCGTTCATTCGATTGCGATGGAACTTGGTCAGATTATTGTTTACATCTACGGGATGGTTATTGGCATTGTACGATTATCGGAAGTCAAAAAAAAAAAAAAAAAAAAAAAAAAAAATTCGGAGCTCAACCGCATCTATTTACCAAGGATTAATTTCCAAATAACTTTCCGAGGAGACAATAGATTCTGTAGGAAAGCTAAATCTGAGTTAAAGATTCATATTTTGTAGCTAAGGCACGCAAATGTTAGGCAAGTCAATCTCAGAGGTAACAACTTTATTACAGATTATGCGATAAAGTTTTAGGGAGACCATCCCTGGGAGTTTTAAATTTTAATAAATGTTAGCATTTTTTGCAGTAACTTCCAAAAGTATTGTAGCACAAATAAATTTGCACCATCTTATATTTCAAAAATTATCTTTCCAGCTATATTAACGATTTTATGGTATAAATATATTTCCCATGTTTAACGATTTTTAAAAGAAAGTATTTTAATCGCATTTTCTGAAATTGAGAATTCTGAATAACGTTTAATGAGTCACGATGTGCAATAAATAGTTTCTTTTATTACCATTCTGAAAGAACACCAAGTTTTACAATTCTAAAAGAATACACAAATCTATTATGTAAAAATAAATGTATGCTCGTATTTTATATACTGGCGTCCCGTTCATGCTATTTCAATAAAACATAGCCAAATTATTGATTGATTGCACTTAATATTATTTTTTTCGGCTGCAGCAACGCGATGGGTACCAGCTAGTAAATAATAACTTGCGTACTATATAAAACAGCAAATCTTATAAAAATTAAAAATTTAAATGTAATTACAATTTTCATATTTTGACGACCAGCGGGTGACCGAGCTCCGCTCGGGGAAAACAGGTATCGAAGCTAACTCGAAGATTTAAATTTTCAATTGTGATTTATCAAAACAATACATGCCATAAGAAAATTTGTGAAACCATTGGTGAAAAGATAACCGGTTAAAGTGCACCATTGTAAACTATTCTAAACAAAGTTAGAGTTTGGAAAGGGAACTATTCTATACAAAGGTAAAGTAAAGGTAAAGATTGAAGTGTGTTGAAGTTCAATATTTTTGACAAATTTATTTAGAAAAACCAAACATATATGCATACATAAAAAACATATTATAAACCTATAACATCATGAACATAAAACTTTATTAGTTCGCCATATTGGCTATAGATGGCAGCACGTTACCGCTTGAAAATTTAAGTAGCCATTATGGCGAACTAATAAAGTTTGAAAATATCGTATCTGTAACTCCAAACTGCTCGACCGTAGCGCTTCAAAACCGGCGCCAATCGATTCCTCGGGGCCACAAACCCCAGACCTCCAAGTTTACCGGAGTTTATTAATTCTGGGGCGATTTTCGACTTGGCAACCATTCCTCGTATTATAGTATTAGATATGTGGTAATTATTGTTGCTTCTTTCAGTGATTACTTTCTAAGAAGTTATTTCATTTTATACGTCAAAGAAAAGACGTAAACCGTCCAGGCCATATGAGTTTTATCTCTCCCATTTGCCCTTATTGGTTTCAAGATCAAGGTATTCCGATACACGGTATTTTGCATGCTGATCATATTTAAAAAAAAAGGCCAGAATTGACTTAAAAAAAATGCTAGCCTTTAATGTCCAATGTGAATGTTTCACTGCGACTTCTTCTTGTACACAGCCGACCTCCCCGTCACCACTGAACGTAGTAGTATCGACAGGATTTATTGTGGTTGAATAGGTTTTGTCCAACTTTACATTGACCTATCAGTATAGCATCGGTACTGTAGTTAAATCATTATTCCAGATTTTTCCTTAACTCTGAGACCGCCATACATTCCATTAAATGGTGATAATCCGTACTCATTTCTTCACAAATGCATTTATTTTCCTGCGTTCTTCCATATCTTTGGAAATATGCAGGAAATATATTTATGGCCAGATTTTATTTGGATTATAAGTGGATGGTATGTTCTTATTTTAATTTCCGGATTAGGAGTAATGTCGAAAGTAAATCTTACTTTATTGGACGTATACCATCTGTCAAACCGTTGTAGTATTATTTCTTCTCTCTATTACCCTTGTTTCACTGTCAGTAGTCTCTAAGTGAGCAGTAGCAGCCGCAATTTTATACATCCTATCGAAAATATTAACAGAAGACATCCACTTTATTCATCTTAATATAGATGTCTTTTCAGAAACTGAAAAATCTGATACCTATAAACAGAATACAGAGACGAAGTGAGAGATATTTCATTGAAACATTGTGTGTTTCGATGCGCACATACGCGTCATAAAATTTCTTCGAATGCGAATGTTATCCTGCGTTGTATTTTATATTGATGATATTGTGGTTCGCAGGGAAAATGTTTTTAAGCTTAATTTCCCCAAATGTAAAATAACAAAATACTTTGAACTTCACACTTCGTTAATACAGGAGCGTCATCAAAACAAAGTTAAAATTATTAAAACTAAAGCAATTCAATCAAATCATTCACCACACAACATATTCAATTTCGAATCAATAAACGCCATTTGAAAAAAAATACTTTGGGTTTTTTTGGAAAATATTATACTCTTGATCCTGGTACTCAAGTATTAAATTTTTTTTATCAGAATCTTTAAAAGTTATCATTTAGTAAAAAATGTAATTTTATATCTTATGATCATTAACGATGATTGATGGAAGACCTTCACTTACCTCTGAGAAATAGACATTAACTTGATTGTTTTCAACATCAGCTCTTAATATATTATTGGTTGGATCAGAAGTTAGCTGCAAGAAATAAAAATATAATTGGGATGATTATTACAACTATACTGAATTTATGGATACTGAATTTAAATTTAATAAAATATGAAATAATCTAAGTTTTTTTCAATTAAATTGTATCGATTGCTCAGACTTTTGAAAATTCAACCACAAAGATTAATACGGTTAATCCGTGAAAACTTATTATTCTGCTTATTATGGCGCTTATAAGTATAATTTTATTTTTTAAGATATGCTTTTAATATTTAGGAGATATGATAAAATTCTTGAAAAATAAATAAGTATTCCACAAAAAATATGCTATTCAATTATTATGAGAAAAAATGATTGAATTATATGGAAATTTGTATTTAACAGGATTCCGAATATTTTTCAATTAACTCTGATATTACAATCGAATACAAACTTTCACAGATAATCAGCCAGAAAATCCCACATCATTTATAGAAATTGGCTTTAAATTTACTTATCCAAATACTTAAAGAATAATTGCACTACATTTCAACTTTTAAAATTCTAAACTTTTATTTTTTAATTCGAAAATCATGTATGCATTATTAATAAACAATTTTTATGCTTTTGATTATATACAGGAATTTAAATTAAAATAATGAAAAAAAAATCGCCAAGTAATTTTTTTTCACAAAACTCTCAGTTAAAAGAAAAAAAGATTCTTTTTCATAAATTGATTTAACTTCTGAAAATTTACCTGGTTAAGGCTATCCTGTACAGCAATTGTTCCAGAAATCATTTTGATTTGAACAACGCTCATTCCAGATTTCTGTCCCTCTGGCGTGTACCTAAAAATATTAACAAACAATAAATATGTTTGCTTATTTATTTGCTAGGATTTAATGGTTACAGATATTTTGATTGTGCTTTTTAAATAAAACTGCATGATAAAAAATATACCAGCGTTTGATCTTTAAAATTCATGAAATGAATACATAAATATATTCATATATTCATAAAACTATCATATCTTAATTATACAAAATAAAATAATATTTACAGTTTAGAGCTGATATTTATTGATCAGTAAAGGGAAAAAAATAAAGATTCCAATTTGTATTTTTTAAAACTATCAGTTAATATTTTACTCTATTTTCAAAATTAAAATAAATAGAAAGTGTAAGAACAAAGCTTATTTTTAAATTCCAAATCAGCGTCGAGAAAATGAACTATTTTATTTGTAAGTATTGCGTTATTTATAAATTAACGAATTGTTTTTTATTACATGTATAGATACTTAAACATTATAAAATAAAAAAAAAACCACTTTAGCAATGCATTATAAAATATACTTTGGTTAAACATCTTTTGTTATAAATTATATAAAATAATCATAAATTTAACTAATGAAAATAAACTAGCTTTTAATTTTGGTACATTTGTATTATCTGTGAAATAATATGTTACTTTTTCTTAAATAAGTTTCAAGTAAGATTTTTCTAATCATTCATCATGTGTAATAAAATAATTTACCTCACAGCAGTAGAAATTTTTCTTTGCTTACAGTTTGGACTTGTACAGTATCCTGTTACTTGAAGACTGAAGAACTTTTCTTCAGGTGGGGTGCGAGTGTTATATCGAAGCGATGTCTAAATAGGGAGAGAATAGAGTTTCTAATAAAAACAATGGAGCTGTTCAAGGATTATTAAAATATAGAAAGTCATTAATTAAACTAAGTATACCTAGGTAACGAATATTTCACATTACTATGAATGAAATCGAAAAATAATTGTTTTTTGTGTGTATAAAATAGCATTTAAAATATATCTTCCTAATAGGTTTAGTAATTTTTAGTTTTATAGCCATTCGATCAAAACGAAATCATATTTCTGTTAATCTTATGAAAATTCTTTGAGAAGTATATGATAAAAATAAACATAAATTTTGCTTAGCTACTAATTAGAGAAATTTATAACTTCAGTAATCACATTATAAGACATGAATGTCGTTAAAAAGGAAACACACCGTGATAAAGTTTTATATTACCATTTTTATATTTAACTTTATGATAGAATTCTAAATTCATTTAACTAATTTAAAAGTGCTACGTGAGTTTTAAGTATGGAGAAATGTAATTTTTTTATAAGATTTTATTTAGTTTATTTTGGTAGATCCCTAAAAAGGATTTTATAATCAAACTAACTGAATTGACACTGAAGTGATTATATTAAATTTATTATTATTTGGAATTTATTATATTTCTTGTGAACCGTTAAAGTATTCACCAACTTCTTAATTTATATCAACGTTAACTTCAGATTTTTCGATATGTTTTGTTTTATTTTATTTTAAGGCATATCTTGCTTTAAAATAATTATTTATACCAATTTTATAGCCCTTTTTATTCTTGAAAAACTTAATCGCATCTTTTAGTTGACAAAAAATATCTGGATGAGCTTTAGTAACTCACCTGCAAGAGCCCGCAGCCCGTTCCAGTCGCGTCAATGTTGAGCTGACTCGGAATCTGCGTAACTTTATTTCGCTGCACCAACAGTTTGTTGTCTTCGTCGATCTGAACCTGTTCATCTAAGCCACCACTGATGGAAACGGAAATATCCAAGGGATCTGAGTAAACTAGTTTCGCAAATTCGCTGAGAGCATCCAGCCCTACACAAGTATCCTGAAAATAACAAAGTACTTTAAAGAGTTTTGATAAGCGCCCAAAATTAATGAGAAAATATTTTAAAAAGTGTTAGTTACATTTTTTTTGTTTGAAAATTTTAAATAATTTCCATTTAATGAATTTGTAGCAGAAATTGGCTATTTAATAATCTAATTAAAATTATAGGAGTATCTTTAGAATCTCAAGATTTTGTTGGTAAATATTTATTGCATAAATTCATATATTTATATTCCCATTTATAGACTAATAAGATTGTCTGAAGTGCAAAGGAGCTTATGAAATCATTTAATAAAATTTTAAAGAGATACAAACAAGTGAATTAAGCATTTTATTGTATAAAAGTAAACAATTAAATAAACAGATTAACTGCTGTAAGTGAAGCTTTTCAGAATTATTGATATAGCGTAAGTGAAGCTTTAATAATTTTTCTACTCCCCATTTTATTATTATAAGATTGAAATGCTGAAAATGTAATTACATATTCACATATTTTGAAACAAATAAGGTAGGGAATCTTTTAAATATACTTTTTGATTGCTAAGCAATATTTGAATAAACTATTACTCATATCTAGAAGAATCAAACATGCTGTGTATAAAATTTTTTTCATAATAATGCCGAATAATTAATTGAATTCATTAAAGGTATTATTTTAGTTTTTCGAGAACCTTTTCTTTTGGCTTATGCAGATACTGCATCAGCAGAGTTTTTCTCTTTTTTTGTGGAACTATTTGCATAGAAGCTATAACTATAAACCCATTGAATTTCATTCGCTTCTGAAAACTATTCAGTCTGGTTTATAATCTTTACTCGCATACATTTATTCATTTTTTCTTATTTTTTATATTCAATTTTGATGAATTAATCTATTACTGTTGAGGAAGTAATTAACGTTTAGCCTCACTTTGGAGGATCAAGAATTCATATCTTTTAAATAGTTAAAGTGAATCCTTTAAATCTTATTTTCAGAAGAATATTTTGGTATCCAATTCTTTAGAAATTCAATAATAATAGATATAGTCAATAGTAATAAATATAATTCCTCCCAAGATATTAGAAAAACCTTAACAGCAAAGTGATATTTAAAAAAGTTAGGAGCTGCTGAGTTATAGCTTTTAATATTCATAGATGGCAATGAATTTTATACCTGAGTCGAATAGAATCCACCGGAAGGATTCAGATTTGTTGATAAATAACGAACGACAGGGAGAACAGCCGATTTACTGTATCCCACTTGAAGGTTTGCCAGCACGGCATATGCAGCTGTTTCAACATCCAATGATTTTGTTCCGTTAGGATTCCTGTAATATTCCAAGCCACCTGAAAACAGAAGAGTTACGACTCTTTATTCAGAATAGGCTCTATAAAGAGGAAATATTTTGTATTTATTTAATTCAATCTTAGTTTTATTATTTTACAGTATGTATTTTGTAATCTAATGAAATATAGATAGAGAGAGGAAATGCATTTATTTCTCCTCGATTAATGGAAAGTGCACTATTAAAATCTAAACAAATAAATCAAAGGGTGCACGATGAAAAATTTATAAAATACAAATAGCATTCATTAAATGAAATTATATTTAATTATTAAGAGTAGATCAAACGTACTAATACGGTAGAGTTTCAATTACATAAATGCGGACGCAATTTTGTTTCTGCTAGATATTGCCTTTGATATAAAATGACTGCAGTGGTTCTGTCACCATTACTGCAGAGCAAGACACAATGAAACATAGAGTAGTTTTATTTAAAATTCAAATGTTTGAAAAATTCTAGAAGAAAAACCATTTGACGTATGTTGAAGAAACAAGGAAACTGCTATATTTATAGAATTGGAGCAATAACTTATGTGTTATAAGAAATTAGTACAATTTTTTTCAATAGATGGTGTTTTTGATTACTATATGCATTGAAATTATAACATATTTTTCTTTGTTAAAATATATGAAATGAATTATTACAATATTTTCTCGATATGTCGACTTTCAAATCTAATCAAATGCTGCAGACCCAAGACAGCACAATCCAAAATATTAACATATCCAAAACATCTATTATTTCATAGTGCAATTTTGGGACTTGTTTAGTAATGCTGTTTTTCAAATCAATAGTGGAATGAAGTTTATCTTTACATGCGTAGTCTTTTAAATATTCAAAGATGCAAATCAAGTGAATAGGGTGGCCAACATTTCGAACATCTGCTGACCATGCAATCTCAAGAAAGGTTCAGTGAAGCCCCTGTTTAACAGATTTTGCGACATGAGGTGGAGCTTCATCTTACATAAATACTGTTGAAATTTTGCAGTTCCTTTCTTACTAATGCAAGATCGCATTATTCTCTAAAATTTTATCCGCAATGGTACATATTTACAAGCTCTGTTAGTGTAAGATAAGCAGTCATGTCCTATAACAGACTTTGAATACAAAGGTTTTCCAAAAGCAGCATTTGAGATGGCTGTTGTATTGTAAGATAGAACCTCGTAACCTAAATTCTGGGTGTTGAATAGATAAAATAAAATTAGCTTCATTAATTCCCAGACTCTTTCAAATCCTTGATTCGAAATCATCCATTTAGGAAATAATGAAGTTGAGAAAATTAATTCTTTGTTGCAGATCCCTCAGTTGCAACTTTTGAAAATTTTTGATTTTATATGGATAGAGACATAAATTGCAGAGCAAGACTTACTGCACTGTCTGCCATAGTATTAATCAAGTTATTGGAGAATCAAATTGTGCATCAAACTAAAGTTTCCGTACAGCCTTGTTTACTTATAATAGTGAAATCATATTAATAAAATTAGCTATTGTATCTTCACAATCTTAAAAGAAAACTTATTAGTATAACAAATATAAAGAAAGAAACAAAGTAACTTTTGTTTATATTGTTCAACTCTGTCGCACATTGAATTTAAAACTGGTAAATAAATATAATAGTTGAGTGCTAAGAAATAAATCTTAAAAGAGCTTTCAAATCCTATTATACACATTTGTAAGCAATTTAATTAACTTACCATCTTTAACTGCCAGAGGTCTGATATTCTTAATCAGGTTCTTAGCTTCCGACTTTTTCCCGGCAAGAGCTTCGGCATAAGCATACAAAAATGTCTCGTAGGGAGTAGAAGGAGGATTGTTACTCAAACATTCCAAAGCACTTCCAATGACTGTTTTGTTGTGATAATTTGAAATTCGGAGTGAAGCTAGAACGTAGGAAGTTATGGATCCACTTTTCCTATCTTTATCTAGTCCACCCTAAAATTAAAGTCATTATAAGGGAACATATATGAGCTATAATGTGTCTCCCATACAGCATATAATTCTATGTTCAACAAGTTCAGAAACAAAGGAAAATTATTATCTCTGTTTGAAAATCTGAATGTCGGTGACTTTAAAGTAACAAACAAATTCAACATCTGAATCCTTGTCTTCGAAAAGAGTTTGAAACCATTTATGCGCTTGCAAAATTTCCTTTGCGGATTTATTAAATGAAGTGCCTAAAACATATCCCCAAACAATGTTTGTCATAATGTGGTGCTCTAAGTATATGATTTAATTTAGCCTTTCCATTTTAGCTGTTAGATTTCGTTCTATACTTTGTATATAAGGATAATTTATTTACAGGAAAACATGAAAGCACTGCATATTGTTGAAAATTCTTTGCAGGGTATTTTGAAGTACATCCTTTATGGTGGCTTTATGGTGGAAATCATGGGCTTTATTTTTATGTATTTTAAACTGCACTGAACAATTCTCAGAGAAAACGAAGTAGAGTAAACTGAACATAAAGTAAATAAATAGAGTTTTAACAAAACGTGAACAATATTTTAAAGGTTTGAAAACATGTAAAAGCAAATAGTAACGATGAATAGCTTAGTTTTGGTTAGCAGGTTTTACTACTTTAAATTTAAATTAAGTGAAATTCTAATTCGATACTCTGTATTATACTAAACTATGTTTAAAAATTAGGACTAAAGCATTTAGTTTCTAGAGTATTTTACAATCAATAAATAGAAAAAACTATACGCATCTTTTGTAGTTTCCAGTTAATTTATTCCAAGATTTCGAATAATTATTGAGAAAATTAGACTCAAAAATAGGATAAATAAACCAAGTAATTCATTATATTAACGTAGTATCAATGATAATTTTTATAACTTTAATGTTTATATGAAAAAAAGAAAGATGTTATTTTTATAAATTATGTTTTAATGCTTTGAATAACTGCTAAGCAATTCGAGAATTGCTCCCATCATTCATTTAAAATTATAAAGAATTAGTTATCGCGAGAATTTTTTTTATGAATGTATAATATGATATGTATAGTACTTAAAGACTTACTCTTTAATACTAAGGGCTTGAAAGAAGTTAAAACTTACGAAAGCTAATAGTCATGAAGCATGCATAGTTCCGATAATTAGTATTTTACTTTTTTTAAATTTAAAACAGTTGACATTTTTACTGAATATTTTATAGTTTTTGTCGTTAAATAGATAAATTAGTTCATAAATACATTAAAAATACTCATTACAGCTTCTGTTATTCTGAGCAATATCATTCATTGAATGCAAAGTAAAAAAGTAAATCATATTAACTTTAGTAACTCTTTATAAATTCGTTCAAAGACTTGTGCTGGATTTTTATTATACTCATCATCCAATAGATTAGTTCTCGAAAATATAATAATTCAGTTAAAAGATATTTTTGGTTCCCTTTCCTTAGCTTGAAATCTATTTTTCATAGTAGACATATACACGTTAGAATTTATAATGATCAACTATGATGTTTTTGTTCATTCTTCTTCTAAATTACATATATAGTGCAACATTTTTATTTACATACTTGTATGCCGCTGTCAATGATTTGGCCAATATTGGGGAAGCATCCATCTGCTTGCTGCCTGGATGTTATCCAATTCTGCGCATCAGTTATTACACTGTCATCAATGAAGATGTATCGCTTTGCCTGGTAGAAAGAGCGCAGTACGAAAGCTGTCAAGAACATGCTACCTTCCGGATCAGTATCACCAAAAGCACTGAAGGATCCATCGTTGTGTCGGAAGGTCAATTCACGCTGGTAGCCTAAAAAGATAGGGACACACTGACAAAAAATATGAGGAAATCATCACTCTATCAATGATATTTTTAAAAATAAATTCGTCTTTCTGTTATTCATTTATACTGTGAGTTGGTATGAATTAGTTATCAATTGTATGATAATTTAGTTTCAGTCGATATACTATATGATAATTTAATTTATTTTTTCAAATTTAATATCGAGTTTGATTTATCTTGATTGATTATAATAACGAAAGTAATAGACAATTTGGCCTCGTAGAAAGATCATTATATGATTGATGCCATCTTTCTTGTCATCTTCTGCAACAGCACTAAATGATCCATAGAAATGTTGATAAATTAATTCGCTTCCTCAATCTAAGAACATAAAGATTCATCGCATCGAATCATCATTCTTCTAGTATATATCATAGATGTGAATAGATGCTGTGATTGATTTCCATTGTTAATTTAATATTTGGCCTAATTTCACATAATTTTTCAAATATAAAGATGGAATTTAAGGCATAAATTGATTAATTATTGTGTTATTTTTATAACATCATGTTCTTATTATGTTCTTATGTTCTTATTATTTAGATTGAAAGTACTGAAATATTATTTTAGTATTTTTTAAAATTTATTCTACCATTATTCGAATTATTAGAGATATAGAAACACTTCTTCTTCTTGCAAACAGCCGACCACCCCGCCACCACTGAACGGAGCAGGATCGACAGGATTGAGAAACACTAACCGCAAAGTTAGAACAAAGATTGTAAAATTTTGGGGCATACATAAAGAAACAGAAAATGTTAAGACAGAAGAAAGTAAGCAAAATGGAATCGCCTGGGAAGCAGTTTGGGTAAATGCTGATAGTTGTGCTACTGATTACAATCTCTAAATATGTTGATGCTAAATGCAAGTTTAGTGAAAGAACTATAATACATTTTTTTCCTTCTATATTTAATTTATGCTCCTAACCATGTTTCATCAATCATTTATTGAAATTGCTAGTGATTGAATGTCGGTTAGGATAGAATAAATTAAAATCACTGTATAAAATTATTGTAGTTTGAAGAGATAATAAAATTTTTTAATGTCAGGCAGATGAATAAGTTTACGGAAAGAAAATAAAGTAACATTTCATAGATAATATTTCAACTGAGTTTGTCTTCCACTTTATAGTATTTTTATAAAAAATTATATAGTTTTAATAGTTTATAAATAATATTTTATGTTTTCGACTGGAGGTAATAAAAAACAAACTATAAAAAGTTAAAAATGTGGTTTTATTCGAATGTAGTTTATTTATATTTATCTGTTACAAAATTGATATCAAACTATTGGAGGAAAATAAAAAAATTCTCAGCTTTTTTTTGTATATAAAACAATAACCCTCTTCCACCATTCCATGACAGATTATTTCAATTGTATGGAGGGATAATATATGTTTCCCCCTTAATTTGTGTTTTAAAATTCATAACTTTGTTAAATTTAGAAAATTTAGCAATTTTGAAATTTTAAGCATTGATCTAAGCTTATTAATAAAAGAAAAAATGTAAGTTACTATCTAAAGACCGAGAAAAAATTTCGAATCATAATTGTTTGGGGATTTTTTTTATGTGAGAAAAAAGTGATGTTCAATCACTGGTTCAAAAAAAGTGATTTCTTCAAATACAGTAATATCAATCTTGTATTTCTTTTAATGCTCTCCTTCTTACAAATATTTTTAATGCATTTCTTCACATTTTATCATGTCTTTCATAATAAATACAGAAAAATGGATGACATATTAAATTGGGCAATAATTTAATAGTTCGGTCTTTTTAAAAGTTTTTTTTAATAAAATAAATAAAAATTAAGAGTTTATTAGTAATTCAACAAGAAAGATATCATACCTGTATTAAGATTTCGTATGGCATTGGATTTGACACTGTCCGTCAGCTTGCCGATGTCTGTTAGATAATCCAGCACGAGATAGTTGGGTGTGAATTTCACCATGTTCTGTTCACCGCATCCAGTTGGGAGGGAGACAAGATTGTTGAGATTTTGAATGGCTGGGCCCATCACGTTTCCTGTAACATGAGTATGTATGATTGCAACATAACTTACCTGATTTAGTAAAATAATTTCTTAATTTTTAAAAAAATATATCATACAAAAAGTTTCTATGTATTAAGAATTGTTTCAACCCTTTCTAAAATGCGAATTGTATTAAAAGTTTGCTACTTAAGATTTTAAAAAGTTTTTAAAACTTATATTCCAGAATTATTTTACATTTTTATTGAAATGAAAGTATTTATTATAATATAAATATACAATATATAACCAACTTTATATGTTGTGAAAATCTAATTTAAACAGTATAATATAACTTTGCTCTTATAGGAAATTTTTTTAACAGAATGTATAGGATTGGCATTGTAAAAGTTAGGAAATTGAAAAAATTCATGATGAAATTTATTGACTGAGTTAGCATTACTTTTATAAAAGAAAATCAATCTCTATTAAGATTAAAAGTATTTAAATGATTTGAATAAAGATAAAACATATTTAAAATATTGAATTCTTGAAACTGTCAAACTCATTCGGTAAACTAACAATATTTCCATTCTTATTACATATTGGTTCCCTTTTAAGCATTGTTCACACAAGTGTGGAACTATAAACGACCATGTCTATATCAGGAAAAACACATGTTCCCAAATGACTCTATGGCAAATAGTTGTCCCAACAATGTTCTCTTAACCATTTGCATTAGAGCAATAGCGGGGCAACAGCAGAAAAACAACTATTGATAAAAAAATGAATTTTTACCTCTCCAAAAATAATCGTTTAAATATTCATACTTTGAAAGGAGGGTAGAAAAGATGCTTCGTGTGTGATTAAAGGGATATTAATCTATCCAAATTGCATTTACATATAAGACGGATGCGATTTTACTTGAATCGAGGCTAAACTGTAAAACTCTAAATGTCGACATTGTAATTATCCGTATCCTTTTAACTTGTAATAGAAAAGTAAATTTTTATTACTCTCACTTTTGCATTATGAAGAAAGTAGAAAAATTCAATTTTTAAAAGTTTTTACCTACTAAAATCTACATAAAACGAAAATCGTTCCACTTTATTTTCCACTTCTTTAATGAAACTTACCGCCGTACAATCTGAGCTTAAAAGTCTGTAACGCTTTTGGGGGGCATTTTGCATATTAAAAATTTTCCGAGAGAATTTGTGAGCTATTTTAGTTAATTTAAGAAGTTAAGAAGTTTTAGTTAATTTAATTATATAAATTAAGAATCGGTATAGAAAATTGAAGTAGTAATATTAAATGTTTTTAGTATTTTAACTATAAAGGAACAGTTTTTCTATTATGATTTGAAATTATGCTGCTTTGTCTCTTGCAATTCCTTCTGAAATTGCTTTGAATTAGTTGTTTTATAAGTTAATAGCGGAAAACCTTACCACTGACGTCAACAATAGCTCTTGAAGAATCAGGTACAGCATCCTTTGGTAAGTCAAGATTGTAAGATGTGGAAAATTCTTTATTTTCTTCATCTATGAATAAAAATAAATAAAATAATTGATTTAACATCAATACTTTTTTTAAAGAAAGAAAATAGACAGATATTATTCAAATTTAGCATTCGTAAAAGAAGACGTAGTAATTGACACTTGTAATGAAGATGAACACAAATGTAGGTTAAATATTAGAAAATTCAATTCATCGAGATTTCTATGAATAAAAGTCTCATTTTGTGAGCATTTGCATTAAAAAAGAATTTTATTAACATTAAAAATGTTATGAGAATTTTTTACAATAGTTTCAATTTTTTACTTTAGAAAATTTAATTATCTTAGCAATTTATTTCATGATTGTGATCGAAATCTTGTTAGAAAACCGAAGAACGAGTAAGAACTTCTGCTGAACAACTCTATGTCCATTTGAAATTTAAAATAAAATTTTAGCAAGTACTGTAACAATTCCATTTAATATGAAATAGTCATATTTTGAACATTTTTTTTTTGTTTATTTTTAATCTGAATTCTTTTCATGCTTATAATAGTAATGTGGCTCATTTGAGAATATATTTGAAAGAAATTTAAATTATTAAAAGCATGTTTTTGTACAAAACTTAAAATAAAAAAACTAATATAACTTATTTTATCTTATTATTCTTACTATTCAATTCAATTATCTTATCATTAGCATTGATCTTATTATTCAATTCAATTATCTTATCATTAGCATTGATCTTATTATTCAATTCAATTATCTTATCATTAGCATTGATCTTATTATTCA
>JAPMOQ010042621.1:1223314-1303599 GCA_026543055.1 Argiope trifasciata
ATTATTCAATTCAATTATCTTATCATTAGCATTGATCTTATTATTCAGTTTCAAAATCTTTTGCCTAAGTATCCAGATAATCAGGCGTAATGACAAGACAAAAAATGACAAGCAAAAGAAAAAAAAGATTGTGGACTTTTACTACTTATACTTTTTTACAAATTCTTTTATAATAAATAATATACTTACTTATACTTTTTTACTATTTTTACTTTTTTTACAAATTTCCTATATATGTAAGGAAGAAATGATTATCTAACACAAGTTTCACGAGTATTCTTAAAATGATTATCAGCTAACCTGAAAAATATATAATCTCTTGATATTAAGTATTTTTCAAAATTAATTTTCTAGTTAAAATACTAAATTTCATAAATTTTATTATTAAGCAATACATTCACTTTAATCTTTATCCTATAGCTTATTTCAAAGCCAACAGTATATATTTTAAATTCGAAGAATTCTCTAAATTATATATATTATGCCTCATGTTGTTTGAGTCAATGGGTATTCTGAAAAATTATAAAATCTGAATTTGTATGAAATTTCCTTGTTTTATTAATCTTTTTTGTAAAAGATGCGTGATGCTTTAACAATTTAAAAGAAACAAAATGATTAACCGACTCAGTTATGAAGTTTCCAATTTCATTAGTTTAAACCAATCAATAGCTGACTTGAGTAAGTAAAATCCGTTGATTGGCAAAGCTCCCTTGAAAGTCATTGAAACATCTAAAATAGTAATATTCAAAAATTGTAAATATACCAGATTTGCCCGAAACAGCGCTTTTATTTTTAAAATGTTAAGAATGTTAAAACAATTTAGCCAAATATTACAAAAAACCCAGGAAAATGTACAAATTTTTAAGATTCGTAATTTTTTCAGAAGTATCTTTATTGTTCTTCACACACTTATCCTAAGTACACAGAATAAAACAGAATTGTTTCTGATTTTTTAAATATTTTCCAACTCTAATGGATTAAAAATTATCTGTTAAGACATGGTTATAATGGCAATTACATATACGAATAGTTACAACTTGAAATAATAATTTTCATTTAAAAATTATGATATATTACCTTGAAAATAGTTTATAAATAGATGGGAGAAGAAATTGAACATCTAATTCATTTCAAATCAACTTGAATTGAGATCTTTCTAAAAATATCATACAAGAATAAATTTTATTTTAATTTTGAATAGTAATGGAATTTTTACCTGAAGGGCAGAACAATATACTATGTACGTTTTCGTTGGGGAATCCTTCAGCCTAAGGAATTAGTAGATATAATTAAAATTTTCAGTTGCATGAATATCTGACTTTTCATTTCCATTTAAAGTAATATGAGCACACATGTAAGAGAAAAATCCCAAAGAAGATACAATATTGAAATAATACAGTTCTGAAGATACAATGCACTTTCTTTAATGAGAAATGAAATCGTATAACTTTGCTTATATATAATCTAAAAGATGGTTTATAAAAAAATTTTCTCAACAGAGAAAATTCTTAATGTATCTAAAATGTAATGGGTTAAAAAATATGGAATAATACATTAATCTTTTAAATCTCGATGATCAAACTAATATAAATAATAATAATTGCGAAAAAAGTTATTATTTGCTTTTCTTGTTTGTAAAATATTTATGATTTTTTACAGTTTTTCTTTTTTGCAAAATATTTTTGATTTGCATCTATCTATACAAATATTTATAAGTTTAAACGTCTGCAAGCACATTAATTTTTAGCAATCAGTAATGAATAGCTAACAGTTTTAATAGAATTTGGGTATGTATAAAGAATGTAGATGCAACTTTACAATTTTTTTTCCATTCCAGGATAACATTTATTTTAATGCATAAACGTTAATTATTTAGATAAATGATTAAAGTTTATCAAAATAACCAAAACCAAGTTTATCAAAATAACCGAAACGAAGTTTATCAACTTTTGTTTGGTGAGTCGATCAAAATAACTGAAACAATATGTAGCACTTACTTCAACTTCTAACGACTGCGTAATAGCATCTCTTGCCTCACCATCATAGACTGGAGAATCTCCACAAACTTGACTGGAAGAAGCTGTCTCGGCTTCCACAGTAATATTGATTGATCCAACTTTTGTACCTTTCAATTTGATTCTCATGCTTTCACTTGTATCTGGTTGTATGCAAATATTATTGTCAGACAAGTCACTAACCACTACAAATCCTTCGGGTTCATCCAAAGTAACTGTAATCTGTAACATAAATTGGATGCATTTGTAGAATGACACAAGATGCATTTGATAAGAAATATTTCCGTTTAAAGGCATCCCAAAAGTATATTTTTCAAGAGACGTTTACTGACTTTCCAATGCATGAATAACTGTATTAAAATAAGTTAAATACGAAGCTAATTGAAGCAATTATTTATATGAAATATTTTGGACTTTGGTGAATATTTGAAAAGAAAAAAAAATGCTTGGGTTCATGTTTACTTAATATATCAAATGTATTCACCAGGTTTCACTTAGAAAGTAGCTTTTCCGCTTTGTTGACATTGAGGATTATATGTTTCAATACAAATAAAAACCTAAAGGTATTATCTCTAAGACTTGTGAAACATATATTTTACATCACTATAGTTTCGTTATTTTGAAAATTGATTTGCTTCATTTACTGTAATTAATGAATATTTTAAATACAAACATTTATACAATCAAAATATTAAGACTTGAATACAAATAACTTGAATACAAATAACTTGAATACAAATACCTTGAATACAAATAACTTGAATACAAATAACTTGAATAAAAATAACTTGAATAAAAATGTTTAAGTCCCTATGAAAAGATAAAAAAGCATCAACTTACAAGGTTTTGAGTTGTAAAGATAGCTTCATCAAGTCAATGATAAGAAAATTTCATTAGCAGAATTTTAATTTTTTAGTTAAATTTAAACGATAGCTTAAGAAATGCGTCTATTCCTAGTTATTTTTTTATATAGAAAAACCTAAATAAGGTTGAATATTTAACCTAACCACACATTTTAGATTATCTGAGTTCGAAAAGTATTTTTTTGAAATTTTGTTTTTCAGCCCTTAAAATATAATAACTGAGGATCGAAACAATCTAAAGGGATGGAATTCATGTGTAATCTTTACATCAAAGTTATTGATTTCTTTTAAAATCAAGAAGGAACTCTTGAATGAGAAGAAAATCTAATCGTAAAGTTCAAAAATGTTAAGAGCCAGATAAATGATCTTTGACACATAGTTTTACAGAAAAATTGTTGATGTGTTTCATAAATAGAATTAAGTCAACAAATAAATTAAAAATCTATTAGCATATATGTTGTAGTTTATGTTTATACGATAATTCTAAAACTAAACAGGCAAAATTTACTACGCAGTCTTGATTCAAAAAATTGTAAATTTGTTTAAAATTTTGGGAAATTCATCACTTAAAATAGTAAAATTAGCTCAGTTCTTTTCTTGCGATGAAGCTAAACTAAAAGCGATACAGCCTTAGAATTATAGAAGAATTTCGGAAAAAAGCACACTCTCTCAGATTTTAAAATGGAAGTTAAACATTTCTCTAAGTGTAAAATTCTCTCAAATATTATTAAATGATGCAAATTTGTTGCAAAATTTTGAAAGTGAGTGAGAAAAAGCTCAAATACATGCACTATATCCTCTTACTATTATGTTTAATAGAATAAAAATTACACTCTGCCTATCCGGTGTTGATACTAAATGCATTTCTTTTTCGTGAAAGTTGATTAAACAATTAAACAAACTGACATTAATAGTATGCGGGAAAACAAAAGAAGAATGTTCCTCAGTTTGGTGGTTCAGAAGAAGAAATTAAAGGAAGTGTTAGTCACTCACACATTTTTCTTGCTGGTGAAGAACGTTGTTTACTAACAAATATTTGACTCACCGGCAGAGCGGCATCGACGTAGTTGAAGATGGAGACGACGACCACGAACTCTTCTCCCCTGACGACGCTGATGGGGAGGGTGTAGGAGATGAAAAAGGCCTGGAAGCCCTTTATGGACGTCGTGTCCGAAAGGCCGAGGCCCTCCTGCGAATTGATGCACACCGCACTGCCGTCCCATTCAGTGATGGTGTGCGGGAGGGTTTCCACTGACTGGAACATTCCATCCGAACTGAAAAACAGTTTTTAAATAGACAATTCAGGCTAAAAATATCAAGAAAATAAAGATTAAGTAAAAGTTATTTTTAATAGTTTAAATAATCAAAAAACATATATTTTAAGACTTTAATTATAGATAAAAAGTAATTAATTCTTATAACTATTTTTTTAAAATTACGAATTTAATTCTGATACAGAAGTTATTTTTCAAAATAAATAAATAAATAAAGCTGCGTTGAAATAAGCATTCAATCGAGAAATAAATTAAAAACGTTGCCTATGCATTAAATTTTGTGGTATCTCAATTTGCCAAAATTTATTATTATAATATTCCACCAAATTTTAACATAGACTGCAACATATTTTCTTTACAATTTTTAACTTGTCTAAAAAAATAAAGAACATAAGAAAAACAACAGTTTTAAAAAAAGTCCTGCAACTTTGTTTTATTACATTGAAAAGATTTTGATTAAAGGAAATCCTTTAAAAACTGTTTTAATTGGTTTGGAGAATCGTAAATAGCATAATAAAAATTATTATTTTAAGAAAATTAATCACGTAGTGTTAGAATTTTAATTCGTAAATTTAAATATCTCATTACCAATTGAAGAGAGATGAAGTAAAGGGAAAAATTTAATAAAAATTTAAAGTTTTCTTAATCATAAATTGTGGATTAAAATTAATGATTGAAAATACAGCTGTTGGTAATTAATTTTTTCTACATTAAATTACAATTTTAACGAATAATTTTTTTATTAATTAATAATGAAGAGTTTATTTGATCTAGAATTTGAAGAATTTGAATTTATTTGATATTTAATAATGAAGAATTTATTTGATTTCATTTATATTGATCTAGACATTACAGAGAGGTGTTTTGTTAGACTTTTTTTTTATTAAGATTGTTTCTTACATTTATTATCTGCTTACCCTGTCATCTGTAACTGGAACAGCCAAGTCTCCGGGAAGTAATCCCTCACTTCCACAGCAGATTGGGTTGCTGCTGCGGGCCCAAACTGGACTGCAGCAGAATTTTGCAGAGCAAACGGAGCACCCCCTCGCCCCGCTGGCGCTAGTGGAGTTCCTCCTGGTACCATGAGTCGAATCGGTCGCGCATCTAGGAGAAAATTATTTCAACACTGTGAACCATCAATTACAAATCTGTATAAATAAAAACGAATGGTTGTTTACATGTCTCTTATGCTTTCCTAAGCCGTTCATCTGATAGCGATGAAACATGGTCAGTTTTTTGTTTAAACCTACAAGATGGTTAAACTTATGCTCTTAACGACATCTATTTACCGAGGATTAATCTTCAAATAACTCGCCGAGTAGACAATAGATTATGCAAAAATATTAAATCCAAATTGAAGATTAATATTGTATAGCTATTGTACACATATTCCATATAAATCATTCTCAGAGATGAACATTTTATAACAGATTATGCGAGAAAGTGTTGGGGAGACCAACCTTAGGGGGGTTTAAATTTTAATTACATTTTAAAGTTTTTCGCAGCAACTACCAAAAATATTGTAGTACAAATAATTTTGCACCATCTTAAGTTTCAAAAATAATCTTTTCAACAATATTAATGATTTTAGGGGATAAATATATTTTCTATGTTTACTCAATTATAAAAGAAAATATTTTAATCACATTTTCTAAAATTAAATTTGTGAATTCTGAAACGAATATTAAACGAGTCATGAGATACAATAAATAGTTTCTTTCATTACCGTTCTGAAAGAACACCAAGTTTTACAATTCTAAAAGAATACACAAATCTGATATACAAAAATGAATATTTCTTTGTTCGTATTTTATATCCTGTCTTACCGTTCATCCTTTTTCGATAAAACATTGCCAGGTCATCGATTTATTGCACTTAATAATATTTTTTTTTCGGTGGCAGGAACGCGCCGGGTATCAGCTAGTGTAAATATAAGTATAGACTTGCAGTGATAATTTTCAAAAATATATCTATGAAGCTTATAAAATCTGTCTTTAAAAAGAAAGTAATCGAAAAACAAGCTGACCGTGAATAAGCAAGCTTTCAAAGAAAAGTCTTCCCTTATATATTGGAATATAAAAATCCTTTTAAATAAACATTCAGCAATATCAGATTACTCTCAAGTTTAAATATAGGAATTTAAAAACATGTAAAAGTATTGCTTTCCCTAATATGTAATTCGTATTAAATATGTGCACAAATAACGCATAATTTCTCAAGTAACTATTTTTATTCCAAAAATTATCATTTTTGTTGTATGAATTGCAAGAAATTGCATCTCCTCATTACGCAATAAAATATTCTTTTCTAGAGAAATTCATTAAAATTCTTGTATTCTCACAATTTGATCTACAATCAAAAGTATTTTTACGAGGCAATAACTCAAGTGAAGATAGAATTTTATAACTAAAAAAGCATGAAGAAATAGACTTAAGAAGGTTACTTTTTACTAAGTGAAAAAAATCATATATTCAGCTGAAGTAGGAAATTTGAATGGTGTTGAGAGTGTAATAATTATTATTCAATCATTTTTGTCTAGTACGTTTAACATTTGACACACATAATAAAACTAATTTTAATATTATTGCTCTTTCCTTTAAGTCTGATGCCAGAGATTTTAACTACGTTTGGTTTTTACTCTTATGTATTAAACAAACCTTAATATTATTGAAAATTTAAGTATCGGACTATAAAATCCCCGATAATGTTCACATTATTTTCTTAGGAGAAAACAATTTTTAATTAATCTGTGATATGACATAAGTAAGTTATTTTCTTTCAAAATTGGCGCCTAATTTATTTACAAAGAACATAAACTCTAGTGTGAATTTAGTACAGTTTTAAGCTGAAGACTAAGAACTAACTTTACTTATTAGTTATGCCTTTTTCAAACTGCTTTAGAAGTCGTCATATTCTATTAGACGTATTATTAGAAGACTTTATTGGAAGTCGTCATATAATTTTACAATTAAAAAGTTAAGATTGATATAATGGTAAGATTTATGACAAAAATTTAAAGAAATATATGATGAACAAGAAGTTATTTTTAAAATTAAAAAGTATAAAGATTACTATATAAGCACTAAAGTATCTAAAATTAAAATTAGAAAATTTTGGCTGTACTAAAGATCATTTGAAAAGAATTTTTTCTTTATCACTACACTGCGTTATAAATCTACTTTTGAAAATCTCAACTTGGAAATATTATCCATTAAATTTCTTTTTTACGTTACTTTTGATAAAAAACATGAAAGTACTATTTACAAATGTTTCAAATTAAATCACATTCTGATATTAGATTATGAAGCGGTTTATATTTGAAACTAAAAGGTGTTTATTGGATTGATTGTACTGATGTGATCTTTAAAAGATAATATGCAATTATTTTTTCACAATTTAATGCATTTTTTATTTATTGATGAAACTATTTGATATTTTTAAACTCTAATCCTTTTTTCAAATTTCTACTGTTAATCAAAACACTATTCAATCTTTTTTAATCTGGAGCTTGTCCATGTTAAGACAATATTTTTAGAGACATTAGATATTTAGATAGTGAACAAACTCTAGCATTTCTTTCAGTACCTCTTTCAAAGAGTGTTTTTCTCTGTTCATTCTTTTTAGTAATATTCATTCATAGCTGAAAAGGAACAATTATTTTTCTTATGTGCTGAAAGTGTAAAGTTCTTTAATCTAGTACTTAGAAATTGATATTTTTTTAAACATAAATAATTACTTCTAGGAATGTAATTTTGAATTTTATATTCTTTCTACTATGATATAAACTTTAAAAGTATTAAAATTCAACAAAGGCTTTGTTTGCTTACCAGGCCCTGCAATTGGCATAGGTCCGAATCCCCCTCCACCGCCAACAGAGCAAGGTCTGCTAAATAGAATTAAATTGCTAATCACGAGGAATCCAGCATCCTGCAATTGAAAGTCTCATTTACTGTTTTCAATTGACAAATAAGTAAGATTTCAATGGATTTTAAATCAGTTTATCATCCGTAAAACTGGAATATATAAATTTTCGAATTAAAAATGGTAGATGGAAAACTGTTATTTAGAAATGAGAAATTGAGCAAATAATTTTGAGATCAAAGATAATTAAAAAATGCTTATTTGTAAAATAAATATTATCGAAGGGCCATTTGATACGGATATAAATGTTTGGAATTATTTTGGGATTGAAATGCATTCTGATGTAAAGACATATCGTGAGTTAATAAATAGAATAAGACAATTAGATCATAAAACCTATTCTTAAATAAGAATTCTGTTGTATTTCCAGGCAGCAATAAATTTAAAACTGTCATTGTTTCACTTATACAGGGTGTTTCAAAGATCTTTCCCACGGTTTTTATTCCTTACATTTTGATCATAGATATATACTGTAAATTGTAAACTTGCGTAAAAAAAGGAGCAGAATGTTATGAAGTTGATTAAAATTTTCAGGGAATTAAACTTTATAATATACAAAATTTAAATTTTTATACCGATGCCGTACAGAAAAATTCCCATGAATAAAATGCGCCCCTCTCTCTAGGTCATGTACAACATTTTAGAATTTTATCACAAAATGTCTCAAAGATATGTTGAAACCATATTGGTGAAGGGTCAATCACAAATTAAAATGCAAGTATTTACAGCTTCAGTGCATATAAAGAGTCACAGGTATGCATCATAAGGAAATAAAATATTCTTCACATTTTTAAGTTTAAATACAAATTTTAAAATCTATATTTCCTGAAAAATACTTTAAAATTTTATACCATGAATTACTGAATATAACTTAAAATGAACTTGGAAAAAAAAAACTTATGCAATATTTCCTTTAAGTTATTATTTCTACAAATTTTTAATACTTTTGAACCCTTAAATAGCAAAATTACTACTAAATTGAAATGATTTAAGTCAGCATTTACATGGTTTTATATCTTTGAGATTTTTTGTTATAAAATGCTACAATTTCGTACATGACCTTATTAGAGGATGGACCATATTTTGCTCTATGGGAATTTTTTTTGGAATGGTATCAGTATAAAATTCTAAAATTTGTATTTTTTAAAGTTTAATCCCCTGAAATTTTTATTCGACTTCTAACTTTGGGTTCCTTTTTAATCCTTTTTCCTCCTTTGCAATTTGCAGTATATATCTATGATCAATATTTAACACGTTCACTGCTACTACCCTCGACTGATATCAGGACCATCTCTCTATTGAGATGGCCCCTTCTTTGTTACCTTTTAACTGTAGTAGAGAAAGTGTCATCTAATAACATAGATATTTGGGTCCTAGAAAAGAGCGCAATCTATTAGTTATCACGTAATTGGCAGTCAACGTGTGAAGAAATAAAATCCGCGAACTAAGTTTTAAAGAGACCTTTACATAAGCTATAGCCTGTTTTTTTTTCAGGCTATAGCAATTTATCAAGTTATATAAAACCATTTCAATTTATGTTCTTTTCATTTGTATAGATAATACCTGGAAAGCAGCGTATGAATCCTCATAGGACGAAGAATAGAAAGAATTAGTTGGATTGACTTTTGAATCCTTGTCCGTTGATTGCAATCCTAAAAGGAAATAAGATGTCATATTTTAAGAAGTTTCTTATCCTTATGCAATATTTAGAAAATTTTAATTGAAGAAACAGAATGAAGAAATTAAATATTTTTGTTATTTTCCCAACTTGTTTTTTTTTTAATATTTCAGTTATATTTAATCATCTTCATATACCTTCAATAAGCATAATGTTATATTTTTATAAAAAGTATTTTCCTTACTCATAAATGAATTTTGTTAAACGTTGGTTAGTAATCATTAATTGGAGCAGATAATTAGTATTCGCATGATTACTTTACATTTCATAATGTGAAAATTTCATGCCGCAAACAATTTCATCAATTCAACAATTTCTTGAAGAATTGAGATGTATATATAAGAACTGCAGCATCTTAGGAATATATCATATTTCTTACAATGCTTTACATTAACGCTGTATAGTTGCTTTCTGTATTCAGCAAACAATAAAAGATTGAAATGGAAATAATTTTCTGTGATACAGAATTATAGAGATTTTTTAGCTTTATAACCATTACAGAGAATCCTGAAACTTTTTTTTTTGCATATTGAATAACTATCGCTTGAAGCTTGATATTCATCTGATTTTCACAGTTAAATTAGTTTCATATTAGTTTATTAGTTTTTTAAAAAATTAGTTTGATTTTACATATATGTATTAATCAATAATTAAACTATTTAATCAGTTGCATTAGAAGTGTATTAGTAAAAAGTATTTTTCTTCGTTTAGGTATCAGATACTCGAAGTCATTTCTTACCTGGTTGAGTTTTATCTGTATAGCAAAAATCAGAACTGTAATATGTCGGTGGATTCAGATTTGAGAGAAATTGGAAAATCTAGAGGATTATATAAAAGGCAATTTTAATAAGAATAATTTTTAAAACAGCATATAATGCTTTTTGTGTGGTAAGTATGAAATTCATGCCTTAAATTGAAAAAAGCATTACCTTGTCTTTCGTCAACTGATCGCTCGAGTCTAGAAGAGAAACGCTTTTGTCTACTACTTTCACACCGCAGAGTGAGTTCGGAGCAGAAGTGATTTGAATCGCAGTATCAGTTCCCGGTTGTGCTTCTTGACTTTGGAATTCAAAAGTAACCTAAAATATACAAAGGAAAGACATTGAAATGAAATTGAACTCACTAATTATTCAATAGAAATATGAAGAAATTTCTTACATCGACATGGATCAATATTCGTTGTTAATCTTAGCCTTTTTATGTAAACAGGTAAATTGTGTCAAGATTATTGCAGAGCTTCGAATTCAGCAAAGGCTTAATAATTTGTAAAATAATCACCAGGAGTCTTTTTCCTTTAATTTTTTCTTACTTGCTTGTAAACAAAGTATTTCAATTGTCAAAAAATTAGAGCTCGAGACTTTGACAAATCTCCACGCTTAAAATATCTCTGAATCCAAAAAAAAAAAAAAAAAAAAAAAAAAATGTAATTATACTTGTTGTTCACACAGATTCCGTTAACTGTAAATACAACAATGCATCGAGTAAGAAGAAGGGAATATGAAAAGTGGTGAGAGATTTCAATCGAATTTTGAACAAAACCCTTCTCTAGGAAATCTATCTATTCAGTTGTCCTAGTTCAGTTAGAAGATAAATGCAAAATATAACAAGTTAGACAAACAAAATTTTGCAATACACTTAGCATCTGATTTACACACATACAAGGCTCTCAAAACTCATAGACAACAATTTAAGGGGTGATAGAAAACATCGGAACAAGAAACTTTCACCATACAAGGGCGGTGAACCGCTAGATGGCGCCGTAATGGTAAAGGGCGAGTTTTATCTCACATTCGTCTTTCTGCCTTCTATTTCAGAAGGGAAGGCTTTGGAAACCACAAAACTGTATAAGCAGCGTTTCCCGAGAAGACATATGCCACATCCAAAAATGTTTCAACGCATCGGTGTCTACACTATGTAAAAAAGTAGAAGGACCATCGTTTTATGCATTTTTTATATTTTTATTCTGTCTAAAAAATTCTTTTTATTTATTTTCATATTTATATAGGTTTTATTTATTTTCATGTAAAAATGAAATAGCTACCATTATTTAGAATTAGAAAAATGAGAATATATGATTTACAGTGTGTGAAAAAAGTGGAAGGACACCTATTACGTTTTTTTACTAGACGAAATGTTCAAGAGTAGAAAACTAAGTATATATATTTTTAAAACTGTTTTCCCACAGAAAAACATATTTCTTTAAACTTTTCTGTGATTCTTTAATTTCAGATAATGTCTAGAAGTATATCCTTAAAAGTTTCTCAAAAGGATAATGTAAAAAGGATTTGCATGTCAAAATGAAGTAAATGTATTAGAGAGATTCCTTGTATACTGCACATCAGCCCAAATACAGTTTCTAACTTAATTAAAAATCCAAACAGAAACGGAATAAGAAGATAGGTTAGTAGGTCTAAAAAGTTTACTCCCCGCGATGAAAGCAAACTTCCTAATGAGTTCGAAAGGAGCAAGGGAAGTGTTGCAAAATTTCGAAATCAAGCAGGACTTATTCATGTATCATTCATTCAAACAGTATGCAGCTACATCTTAAGATCCAATAGTTTCGTTTTCGAAAAAAGGAGGCATCATCCGAAGTGGAAACAAACACATCTTACTAATAATTTCTCCTGAGCTAAGGAACGTATGTCATGGACCATATATAATATTTTCAGATGAAAAGCATCATGGAAGGTCCAGATTGTAATCGACACTACTTGCATTGCCAGAAGAATGCAGAACAATATTATTCAACTAAACAAATGGGAGGAGAATGTTTGGTTGTTTTTAGCAGTTGGTTATGGAGGAAGAACAAGTTTGGTCTTTCTCAACGCTTGGCAGAAGTATACATATATTAACACTCTGAATTCTTTCTTCTTTATTTTTTCGAATTAGAAGGTGAAAAGTGGATGTTTCAACAAGATGGAGAGTAAATATACTCTGTCAGTGGAGGGAAAAATTGATTCACAGCAAAAAATGCATAGAATTTACCATGGACAGCCAAAAGCTCCTCTTTGAATATAATGTCTGCGTAATGCTTGTTCGTCGAGTATAAGCAGGTGGGAAGCAGTTTGAATTGCTCTTTGAGCTTTGAGTGGTATTAAATACCTCACAGGATAATTTTAAAGCGTAGAAGTCAAATTAGTGCAGATTTTAAGAATGATGATCTTTAGGCTTTTATCTAATAATTGACTAAATTGCAAATAATACCTGATTTTTGAAGCATTTTTCCACTTGAATCTTCTGAGAGTCTGCAACAGTTTCACGATCCTCTCGCACATAGAAAGCAAGCACAGTAAATGAATCTGACAAGGAAGCGTCGACATCGATTGGAATGCTCACTTCTCCAATTGGTGGTGTGTAACTAATGTAAGTAATTTATTAAATTAATTAGAATTTCCCCGTTAGTTGTTACAAATATTTATCAATTTAATAAATATCAAAAAGGTGGAAAGTAAAAAAAAATGTTTTATTTTCAATTTTTAAAAAAAGAATTATGAATTTTTTCATAATTCTAAAAAATATTGAAGAAACATTACTAAGAACTAAATAATGCATGCTAAAATTTCTTTTTATGAAATCTTGACATTTAAAAAAATCGTGTCCCCCTTTTCAAGAACAACTTGTTTTGATTTTTTTTCTTTCACTTAACATGAACGGTATGTTCCTCAAATACATATTTACATTTTGATATTAAAATGTGATATTTTAAAAAAAATCTGAATTGTTTCACAAAAATTATGAGTTTCCTTATTATGTAAAATGAATAGTCCAAACTACGTTAAATTTTTCATTTAAAAAAATATTCTAAGCTTTAAATATCTTTCTTTTCATGTTAAAATGCAAAATAGTTATGAGTATATAGGAACAATTAGACACTTAACTTATAAATTCATTGAAATTTGTTTCAAAATCATGAAAGTTTGCTTAAAGAACATACGTTTTAAAAGTACAAGAAAAAGATTATTAGAAAAATAGAAAATGAAGTCGAGAAAGAATTTAAAATATTTCATCAAAATGGGAAAATAACTATGGCTTCTATTATTATTAAATCCTCATAAGTCAATGCCATTATGCATAATACTCCAGGGAAATAAGCTCCTCACTAATTAATCTTCAACGCAGCATTAAAAAAATGTACAATTGTTCATAAAAATGTATCATCATGCTTCTTTTTATTCAGAAAATAGTTATTCCTACGTTAAAATATAAATTTTCTGTCGCTTTAAAATGTGATTCCTAAAAAGTTTTCAAAAACTCCAGTAATCTGTGTTTAAGTGAGGAATCTTTATCCTTTTAAAACTAGAATTGCATTGAATTTTAAAAGCGGAAATATCTAGCTTGACCTGCAAATTCATATTTTTAATGTTAAATTATCCCACGTACATATAAACATTTTCCATTTCAAAAAAAAAAAAAAAAAAAAAAGAAAAAAGAGGAGGTGGGGAGAGAAGAAAAGAGGAAAAAAAGTTGGGAATTATAAATGATGTAAACGCAAAATTTGATTTTTCAAAACAATCAGAAAGAGAGATAGCTGTTTTTAGAACAAATTTTTTATAATCAATCGAGGATTATTGACTTTATTTTAACAAATAAATCTTAAAAACTATCTGCATAACCAATTAGTCCATCATTTGGTAAAAAAAGTCTCTTATATTTTCAGAAATTGGGAACAAAATTTGAAATGCTTCCAACGTAATAAATATTTATAATCGAAACCCTACAAACATAAATCCCTATTATATATAAACAAATAAGAACAATTCAATGTAACTTTTAATTTTTTAAAATATTTATTTTTTATTACAAGAAGTTCCATGTACACTACTTTTAAAATTGAGAGATCATTTAAGAGAAGAAAGGTTGCTATTAGAAATTTGAAATCGCTCTGAAAATCGTCTTTTAAATAAGAATATCAAATATTTAAAGCGAAGACATTATTTATTTGAATGGCTTAACTTTTTCAAGTTAAATATTTTTGAATGATAATCAATAGTAAATGTTAGAATACTGTTTTGAGGGATTGTAATATTGATTAAGTAGACAATTTATTTTAGCAGTAAATAATTGAAAAAATTATAAAAATAAAATCAAGCAGTTTTAGTTGTCTTTTGACATTTGTTATTTATTGATTAAATTTGGTATTTATTGATTCAAAAGAAATGGCAAAATGAAATTTATCTTCAGTATCTATTGTTAGAGAAGAAATATTTTAAGTTATTTATAACCAAGCGTACAGACTTATATTACTATCTGGAAATAAATTTACCAATCAATGTCTAACATATAATTAAATATTCCTGCTTACAATTTTATGAAATTTTATTAATTTTAGAAGAAATGAATTAAAGATGGAACTCAAAATGATAAGCAAATAAATTTTAAATTAATCAAAATTTAAAGTGTAACATGTGCTTTTTTTTGATGACCGTATTTTGTTACACAGTCTAGAAGTATAAATGCAATTTTAAAAAAGTGAAATATCTTATAAAACTTGGTATACACACCGAGATTCTTTTGCACTTGGACAATTCTCTTCACTTGAAGATTCACTGGATTCGGGCAGAGATGGAGAAATTTGAGTTTCTGAGCCATTAATAATTTCATCATTGTTTTCATATTCACTTGAGACGTCATCTTGGATATTAAAAGTTACCTTTTTGGAGCCAGATTTTACAACAGCACCCTGCTTTAATATCTAAAAGGAATGTTATGATATTTGTATTATTTTTTATATAGAAATTGTTTTTTTATTTTGGATTTTTAGAAAAATTATAGGCAATTTTTACTTATCTACATAAATAAGAAATGAATTTACTTCTCTTATGCTCTGTCGTACGCTCAACCGACCCTATTCAGTTCTATGCTAGATGCTTACGAGTACGACTATCAGAATTTTTTTTTCTGAAGATTGAAAAAAATGTCGCCTTCCCTAAAACTCTTGAATTTCAAATAAAAAAAGCAATAAATATTATTTACAGTTTTTCTTTATATATCGTTCAATTTCAATGATTTTATACATTTACGATTCGAAAATAAATATTATTTTTTCAATCAATTATAAATAAAAAAGACAACTATTTTAAATTTCAAAACGATGTCTCCAAAATTATTTCTTCTGTGGCAGTAACTCGCCGGGTATCAGCTAGTTTTAAATAAATTTAACTTATAATTAAATAAAAATATCTGAACTTGTGACTGCACAACATTCCTACCCCTATTCTCTGTCTCATTCACTATATATGTAGAGATTTAATCAGCGGCCACTGCTGTTAAATATTTAGTTTTGCTGTTAAATATTTTTTCCAATTTGTTGCAATAGATGTCGCTACGGGTATCATTAGATATGGCTGAACCATAGTCCAAAACGCGTGACGTCAGAATTTGAGAAAGAGCGAACTGCGCATTCGCTCGCCGGAAGGGGACTAGAGAGGGTCGTCGTTCCGATCATGGATCTTTAAAAAACGTAACGTAGTTTCGCCATGAAACGATTATTAACTACTCTTTATCCTTGGCGGCATCTATAAGTAATTCTTTTTTTTTCTCTGTTGTAAATAGTCCTGTCGTAATTGTAAATGTCTTTTTCTTTACTGTAAATAAATTTCTTTCATGTTCAAAAGCTTTTTTTTTCTTCATTCAGTGACCCTAGACACTGAACTAAATGTGGTTGGATGGGCATTCTGTCCCACCCAATTCCTACAAACTTTGGGGCACGGCCCCGGGATCTGAATTTGAAATTTAATTAATTTTTTTTCCGGGCTAGACTTTTTAGTTTTCTTTTCTTAAAAGCAGCTTTTAGTATTTTATACGTCATAAACATTAAATTGATCGGGCGAATGACCCTCTCTCAACGAAAAAGAATTTTGATTTGTGTCATACTGACACAGTAAGTTTTCACATCCTAAGAATCGTTCATCATTGCGCTCCTACGAAGAAATGAAAAACAAGTAAAGTCGTCTCAACGATTGCCAGAAAATTTCCCCGCCTCAGCAGATTCGGAAATGTGTCGTCCTTACATCCACTCTTCGAAATAAATCGTCATTTGGCCTCTTCAAATATTTCCAGTGTTAGAATGCAAACTCTTACAGGACGTCGACCCCTGTACTGAGTATAATTTATCATTTAATAGTCTTCTGCAAAAATCCGTATTCAAATCTATCGAAGAAAGTGTGTATTAATTTCATCAGTTTTGTTTTGATTGTTCTCTTCGATCCCAGACAAGCGCCATAACATCTGTACAGTTTCGTTTTGTTTTGTTCATCTTCAACAGCATTCAACAGGATTTTATTCATTGAAATAAAACATTCCTTCACGTGTGAAAACTCCAAGATACTTCGCCGTCTGTAAAAATTTTAATACTATTTAATATTTGATAATCTGTAAGTTACTTTTCTTTTCTTAGCATATTCAAATGTTTCTATATTTTTATATTGAAAGATATATGTTAATTTGATATTTAATTTCAATCATCAAAAGTGCGTAATAATATGTCTTTTTTAAAAAATAATCTAAATAGTGATTTTCAAGTTGTTATATTTATGTATTTTATTTAAGTACAAACTGATTTATTATACTTCAGATATTTCTTGTTCCGTAACTTTACGAACCGAAACTAAAACTCAGTAACCGTTCTGATAGAATTTAATATGACCTTGAGACGACGCGCCAAAGTAGTTCTAATATCAATCGCTCCTAAGCAATGAGTCATAACAAGTATTGAATGTATATTCTTTTTTCTTTTCGCGCTACGAAAAACCGCTCTGATTTATTTTCTTTTTAGAGTTATGAATCAGCATATCCCATCTTTTGATCGCACAAAATGTGTTATTTTATTTTCAATTCTATGAACGTTATTTTTATGAAGTTTTCTTTTTAAGGATAATACGTCCTCAATATTTAACTCAAATTTAATAGCATTTGTTTGCTGTATTTTTTTTACTAATTGTGCATATATACTTCAAATTAATAATTGGAATATTTAGAATTTAATTTTTTTTCATGCGAAGCTTACATCTAAAAAAATAAACGCATAAAGTTATTTTGAATATATATATTTTTTCCATTGCTGAAAGTTACTCATGGTTTTCTAATAAAGTATTTTATTTACTATTCATTTTAATAGCATTTTATTTTAGGGAACTCCAATGGTACAAATACATTTATATATTAATACTGAAGATAATTTACTTTGTTTATTGTTAAAATTCATACAGTATTTTTGATGTAATTTTGGGTGTTCTTACTTTACAGTATATTTATTGCCAAGCACTATTTTGAAAGTTATTAAGTGTTATTTTTTCAATCTTTAATTCAGTTGTGTAAAAATATTTTGTGCATTTTAAGATCTGGTTTTAATTAATTAGTTTTAAATTACCCAAAGATTAATTTTTAATTTCAAGCTTAAAGCAAAACTAATTTAATTTGACTTTTATTTAAACACGCTAAAGTATAGAGAATTTTGGATAAATTTCAAAATTAATACAGTTCTTCGATTGGCACCAAACCCCTTTTTCTTTCAAAATGTCTTTCTTACTAAAAGGCAAAAAAGAAGATTTAATTGCTCTCGCGAATCAATTCGGCGTAACTGTTGAAGCAGACATGACGAAACCCAAAATTAAAGGTCTGATTTTAAAAAGCAATGATTTCGATGAGGAAGATGCCAAAGTGATGTTAGATAGTATCACTTGGCAGACATCTAGCAGGAAAGAGGACAGACATCTAGCAGAAGCAGAAAAACAAAACGAGCGATTGCGGATGGAGGAAGAAAAACGAAACGAAAGAGAAGAGCAATTGCGGAAAGAGGAAGAAGAAAGAAAAGAGCGATTGCGGAAAGAGGAACGTGAACACGAACTTGAAAAGCTGAAAATCCAAGCTCAAATAAATGTTGGTCATGAAAACTCCGCAGATTTTTCAGAGACTAGTAAGACTTCGCAAGAGATGTTTCACCGATTCAACATGAAAGATGACATAAGTTTAAATTTAACATTATTTGAGCATCATGCTAATTTAGCGTTATTACCGAAAACTCAATGGGTCCAGAAGCTACTAGGATTAATTCCTCTGGAAGTTGCTCATTTAATTGCTTGAGAACCTGAGGAAAAATCGAACGATTACGACCATGTGAAGAATCTGCTGTTACAGAGATTCAAGTTGTCCCCGGAGGAACTGCGAAAATTATTTGTTTCACATCAAAAAGATCCCGAGAAAACATGGCAAGATTTCTATCACGAATTGCAAACTTACTTTGATGGATGGGTAACAGGTCTAAATAGACACCTACGAAAAATTACGTGAACTTATCATTGCGGACCAGATGAAACGGAAGGCACCACAAGAGTTTCAGAATCACTTTCTTGATGAGTGGTCATCCATAACTTCAGCTACTGATTTGGCAGAAAAATTCGAGCGATATGACGATGTCAGGAGGACATTGGGACCAAAATCATCAGATCCATTCTTCAGAAGGGAAGAAGAAAATAGAGAAGCAAATAAATTTCTGAATCACCCACGAAAACCAGCGTATTCCCAAGATAGAAATAACAAGTTCCAGAAGAGACCCTTAGAGCCAAACAGTATCTCATATGCCAATGTAAATAAACCAATTAGACCTGTGAATTGCTGTTACTGCCAGACACTAGGACATTATGGCGTAGAATGTCCACGACGATCCAAAATTATGAAAAATAATAAGTCCGAGAAGAGACCCTTGCAGCAAAATAGGAAAGCATACGTCGAAGAAAATAAACGATGGAGATCTGTGAAATGTTGCTACTGCCAGAAACCAGGACATTATGGTGCAGATTGTCCACGACGACCAAAAACTACGAAAAATAACAAGCCTTTAGCACCTTTCGTACAAACTTGCTCCGAAATTTCACGAGAGAAAATGAGAACAAGAAGATTAGCTCTAAGAAACAAAACTATCGACGCATTAATCGACACTGGTAGTTCAGTAAGACTCCTTCGAGAAGATATCAGCGAACAAATCATCAATCCTTCAGAACTTTTAAGAGAAAAGATTACAATATCTGGTTTGGAAAAATCACAAATGAAAACAAAAGGATCATTTCAGCAAGATATCGAATTAGATGGACAAAAATATTCTCTGACATGGCATGTGGTACCTACTTCCTATTTAGATTTTCAGGCAGTTATTGGATCTGAAATTTTAGAACAAGCCTCACTTCACTTCACCAAAGAAGGCGTCGAATTTCGAAAAAGAGAAGATGTAAAAATATTTTCCATGCATGCGCAGCTATACGAGGCAAGACCACAAGACGAAATCGAAATGGAGCACATTTCTAATCCCGAAGTAAGAAAAGAATTATCGGAGCTAATTTCCAGTCACAAGCCAGAAAAAACTGAAGCTACAGATGCATCCATTAGAATAACTTTAAAGAATGACATTCCAGTCAACCAACCTGCAAGAAGACTCTCATTTCCTGAGAAACAAGAAGTGAATAAACAAATCGACGAATGGCTAAAACAAGGAGGAAAAACAGAATTACATACGAACGCAAGTCAACATGGGCATGGAGCCATTTTACTACAAGAAGGCGAAAATAGAAAACTATATCCTATCAAATCTACTGCTACTGAAGACGCAAAAGCACACATTCAGAATATACAGGCCGAAAATAAGAAGAACTACGAAGAAAGCGCAAGAAAGCCCCAGTATATCAGAAAGGGAATTTGGTAGCCATTCAACGAACTCAATTTGGAACTGGACTTAAGTTAAGACCTAGGTTTTTAGGACCATATAAAATTGTCAAAGTAAAACCGAGAGATCGGTATGATGTTGAGAAAGTAGGAGATCATGAAGGTCCTCATATGACCACATCATCTGCTGATATGATGAAATTTTATTCACCAGGCTGAATAAAACGCAATCAGCGCGATAGTTAATTAGCTATTTGATTGTGTTATATATTTCATTTTTATGTATATTTTAATATTCCAACAATTTTAATTCAATGAATATAACCATTTTTTCATGCTCCGTGTATTATATTTTCATTTTGTTGTGAACTTTTAAATTTTTGCATTTATATTTTCGATGTTTTTCCAGTGATGTAATAAGCAAATTATTACTGCTAATATTATGTTTCTTTTCTTAAGAATTGATATAGAGCGAATTTTAGATTTGTTGTTTTTTGTAACAGTTTGGCCGAGTTTAATTTAATATCAGTCTTGAATGTCAGTATGTAAATAACGATGAGGTCATCGTTCTATCAGGAATGGCCGAGTTGTAGAGATTTAATCAGCGGCCATTGCTGTTAAATATTTAGTTTTGCTGTTAAATATTTTTTCCAATTTGTTGCAATAGATGTCGCTACGGGTATCATTAGATATGGCTGAACCATAGTCCAAAACGCGTGACGTCAGAATTTGAGAAAGAGTGAACTGCGCATTCGCTCGCCGGACGGGGACTAGAGAGTGTCGTCGTTCCGATCATGGATCCTTAAAAAACGTAACGTAGTTTCGCCATGAAACGATTATTAACTACTCTTTATCCTTGGCGGCATCTATAAGTAATTCTTTTTTTTTCTCTGTTGTAAATAGTCCTGTCGTAATTGTAAATGTCTTTTTCTTTACTGTAAATAAATTTCTTTCATGTTCAAAAGCTTCTTTTTTCTTCATTCAGTGACCCTAGACACTGAACTAAATGTGGTTGGATGGGCATTCTGTCCCACCCAATTCCTATATATATATATATATATATAAATTTTTCTTGATCAAGAAATGGATTTTGATTATTTTGATTGTTTTAATAATTTTATGATTGTATATATATATATATATATATATATATATATATATATATATACATTGTATTGCAGATGCCTTACAGGATTTGTAATTCGCCAGATTCGTGGGAGGAATTCCAATCCGTTCAAAGTTGTGTGTGGGTTTGTTAATATGGCTTGAGGGGAGAGGACTGCTATTAACATTATGAAAGGGGTCGACTAAATCCCCTCAGTCACATTCACCAGATATTTTAATATTAAATCTCTTTAAGTACTGAAGGAAAGGAACATGTTCCAAGATGATGGGTTAAAGGAGGCACAAGTTCAAAAGCTGAAACTAAAATTGTTTCATAAAATGAATAAATTATAACACCTTTTTCACCACCCTAAAAAAAGTGATTTCAGTGACAAATAAATTAAAATGATGTTTTCGAAAAAAGCATTGCAAAATATATACCTCATATCGTAGCTGAAATTCTGTGTTTTCTTCAGCGGTGTATAGGATCTTGATGTTTTTCTGTGATCCACACGGAATAGGATTGTCAATAGTTTCCAACTGAATAAAACTTCCAGATGGAGAGTAGAAAGGATTTAAATAAGCTCCCGCTGTTGCGCTGCCTATGTCATTTCCTCCAGTATATTTCAGTGACCTAGCCTGGAAAAGGAAGCATTAGAATGAGCATTATAGGCTATTTTAGTGTAAGAAAAAGAAATGAAATAACTATCGCTAGCATTGAATTAATTTGAAGATGAACAAATTTAAATAAAACATTTAAAAATTTAAAAATATCTCATTACTATCCTTACGGAAGCTACAAACTAAAATTGCTTATTTAATAAATATTGTTAAATAATAGATGTAAATTGATGTTATAATGGTTTATATCAAGTAATTTAGTCTTACAAATAAACTGATGGACGTTGAATCGACGTTTTGGGGTACTAAGGCATACTTGACATAGCCATCAGCATCTGATGTATAATTCTTGCAGAATTTAACTTCCTTGGTAGCTAACCAGGTGTCGATTATTCTTTTCCTGCTCACTGTTGCGCAGATTTCAACTGGTTGTCCTGGTGCAGGAGTGTTGTCAGGATATGTTACTTTTAACTGTAATGAAAAATATATTATGTTAAGAGCATTAGATACATCTTCACTTAGCATAAAAATAAGTGATTTACATTTCATCAAATCAACTTACTTTCCCGTTGTATGGTAAACCCGGTTTATAATATTGTCCATGATTGCTGTCCACGTTAAAATCTAGATTTAAAGGTGTGTAGCTTCGATCCAAATATTCTGTTTTGTTTACTTCCACTCCTAAAATTAAGTAAGCTGTATTACTTAAAAATGATACAAGGATCTTTTATGAAAATGATTTCTGTTTTGTAAATTAAATGTAAATTATACGAAATTTCAAGCCATCTGAATTTTTTAGTTTGTGCTTCTGTAACTATGAAAAGCAATTTGCACCACATTTGGTGATTTATCTATCAATAAAATAAGAATTTTAAATTCTTTTTGTATGAAATTAAAATACTTAATTCTTTGAACCCAAACGATATTGTATAATTGAATCCATTATATGAAATATCAAAATTGATTACAACAATTCGGAAATTCACGTGATTGTAAAAAGCCGATTAGAACTATTTCCAATCATATAAATGATTAGTTAAGATTGGTTTTTTTCCATGCCATTAATGTATGGAAAATATTTTTTAAATGTAGAAATGCCACTAGATATAGCTTTTGTATAAAAACTGTGTTCTATCGCAATAATTACTATTTATAGACTTAGATTATTAGTTTTGTAATATCTATGCAATTAAATACGAAATAACATAAGAATTTGATTTCTGTATATTAAATTCTCTGAGACTCGTTTTAACTTTAATTTTTTCGTTAGAATATATTCCAAGTATTTTACTTCCTCTTCATAAAAACAACAGAAAAACTAAAAATATAAACTAAAAGAATTTCGCTTTATATGGGAAAAATATCTTTGTTCTCATATTCAGACTATTTTTTCTATCTCTAAGAATTTTATTTTTTTCTATTTCCCTTCCAGAATTACTCGTTGTTGAAATAATGTTTTTTAGATATTATTCATCTTAAAAAAATGCGAGCTGAAACAAAAAAAATAGAAATCTATACTCTATGTGATAACAC
The DNA here is from genome assembly GCA_026543055.1 of Argiope trifasciata. Classification (NCBI taxonomy): domain Eukaryota; kingdom Metazoa; phylum Arthropoda; class Arachnida; order Araneae; family Araneidae; genus Argiope; species Argiope trifasciata. The sequence goes on from JAPMOQ010042621.1 coordinate 1,246,977, forward strand.
TAATTGAGTATCAATTTTAATTTCATGAGTTACAATAGTATTCATTCTAATTGAGATTCCATAACTACTTTCTAAATATTTACAGATAAATACACACGTGCAACTTATAAAAGGCTATATTGATCAAATTTTGTCTTGTTGAAATAAATCAATTCCAAAAAAATTTCTGCAGCTACATACATATACTTCCCTGGTTATGTAGATTATATGCATTGCAATATTCCTGAAATATTAGCTTTGGAAATAAAATATTTTCGAGTCCTATTCAACCAAAACTTATTGATTTATGAAGCTTTCAATTTCGTTATTTTAACTCATTAGCAGCGATATGGAGGAAGGACAGCGTATTTATTTGCAAATATTTCTAAAATATTTATATTCAAAGTTTCATTACTCGTCCAGATTCAGTAGCAGAAATGTAGGACATTTTATGTTTAAAATATTAATGTGTAAAGATTATTTACTGAATAGGATAAATAGAAAACTAGGACTGTATAAACGTTTAACCTTATAATTTTTTATCGGAATATTTAATGATAGATGCAAAAATAAAACATTATAATTCATTATTCTTAGAACCTTTGTTTTTATTTGGAGGTACATTCCTTTTTATGGGAATTTGTTTCAAAAATTAGCATTTGGGCCATGTTAGAGGGGGCATCCTGTACATTACACGGTATCAGGACACAATTTTATTTCTGTACATTATCTGGAATGCAATAATAAATTTATTTAATGTCTAGTGTGAGCATAAAACTAAAAAAATAATAAATAATTTTCATAACATCAAGCATTTAATACACTTTTTTTTTTACGTTTCAAAAAAGTATTGATGTTAAAAAAAGTCTAAAAAATTACCTGTTCCATCTTCGATAACATTTGCTGAGACCTGAACTCTTTTGTAGTTATTATTTCTCTGAGGATCAATTTCAGTGACATTTATAGTATAATTATAACATCCATCGATCTAAAACGTTTGAAAAAAAAAGAATTATTTTTAGAGCTTTAGCAACCAAGAAGAATTTTAAACAAGAAACATTCAATAGAATAGTGTTTTGAACTTCACAAATATGAAAAAATTCTTTGATAATTTATGTTTGATAATATATATTTTGGGTAATCTATATCAAACATATATCATTATTATCAAACATTAAAACATCCTGATTTTAATTATCGTTAAAAATAATATTTGAAAAAAAAATTAAATAAATATACTGAAATTATCTTAGGGAATATAAAATTATATTTACATTTTTATAAATATTAAAGAATAAAAGTCATGATTTTAAGTTTTAATATGTAATAATGGTTTAATTCTTTAGGTACTCTTGTCTTGAATAAAAAATGAATTTATTGTTGGTTGATATGTAACTATTATTAAGAAAGATAACTTCTTAAAAAATATTTTCAAAGGATTCTGAAGTCCCCCGAATATTTTTATATGTAATAATAGTATAAAAACGGAAAATTATAGTCTATCGAGATTTTAAAACTCATAAAATTTGCATTGCTTCACATGCAAACTGTGTCATATAGGAATATTCGTAAATACATTACATTTCTACAGCATCTAATTTTGTTTATGAAAATGAATCATGCCATCGTATTGTTTTCTTTTTTTTCATTTGCATCATGCAAAATTTAAAAATAAATAAATCATATATCTGATTTCATTACATAGTTTAATTAATTTGTTCTTAATAGTTTATTTCTTTTTAAATTTGTATCCTATAATTGTCTTTATTCATTCAAAATTACTTGAGATTTTAATTAGGTTTTGATGAATTCCAGTTCCAGTTAACTAGCATAGACAAATCAACATGGTTAAAAAAACTACCTGAAATTGCAGATCAAGCTCACAAATTATTCGTGGACTTAAAGCAAAGGTCACGAAGGTGAAGAATGCACAAATTTTCATTTTCAAAATACCATATATGAGTTTTTATGCTTCTTGTTATAGTAAAGAAAATCGATTATGTAATTTGGATTTCTTTCTTCTTAACAAAATGAAATCAAAAGGTTACACAAAATTGTAATTTCGCTAGACAAAATAGCATTCAGTATTGCATTTATTTAAATTATTGAGCTTTTGAGTAATAGCATTTACATGCAAGAGGACAGAAAGATTGACAAATGGGCAATATTTCATTGGAGACGATTCAAACTTTTATATATATCTATGATTCAGATGTTAAGAGTACGCATTAAATAGGCTAGGGTGGCCAAGTTGGCATGGCGGTGGATTGGCATTCATTAGGTTGCGAGTTCGAACCTTGCCAGCCGAGGACTTTCATGTGTAGGTTGACTGACGCAAGTATAAATCTGTCGCTGTCAATGGTCACAAAGTTCTTCATTTCGAGAATAATACCGATGGGGGCACTGATTCAGAGGTGATCGTTCTCTGCTCTAGGTATAAATTACGATTTGTGGATGAAATGTATGAATAAAACCCGCTCCGACGAGTAGCTAACTCGTATTCTTGCCACCAGAACGGCATTACTGAAAATACAAGAGACGCAAGACAAATCGGATTAAATCGCTTACTCCTTAATCAGCGGGCTCATCAACGCCAAGTGCTATGATAAACAACAACAACGCATTAATTATTATTATCTATTCCAATTTCATTTGCACTCAGGCTGACATTCTGTTAATGCATTTCATTCAAAAGTTGACAGAAATGCAAACAATTAGTTTAAAGACTAATTATATCTATCAATCCCAAACATTCGAATGAAGTTTATGAGGGAACAAACAAACATTATCAAGAAAATGTGTTTCCCGATCAAGGGGGGATGGAAAAGTGGATATTTGTTAAAATATCGAGTTCAGATTTTTTGATAGAAGTATTTTTTTATATGACAAAAATGTAAAAATGGTAATTATTAAAATGGTCAAAATCATATTTTTAACAAAATAATTTTTTACCAAATATTCATGATTGAAAACAACAGCAACAAATATTTTTTTTTATCAAGAAAAGAAATCAAAAGTTTTAATTGGAAGAAGTTTGTTTTCATAAGGGAAAATCAAAGCAAACTTTATACCAGAAAAATAATTCAACCATTTTATACTTCTATTCATAATCTTGGAATTTAAACTTAGCTTGAAAGATATACATAAACTGAGAGACTAATGAAGCTAATGCAATCAAAAGAAATGCAGTTCTCTAAAATATGATAAATTAGAAAAGTAATATATTGATTTAAAAAACCGATGCAAGAAACGCAGTCTGTGTTATAACTCTGCAAAATGTTTAGTGGAACGAAATTTCAAAAGTTCTTTCACAGTGTGCTTGAATCTTTCAATGATTTTTATTATTTTTAACCAGAAGAAAAGTCTTTAGCTATCAATAGAAGAAATACCTCAACAGAATTGTGCAAGATTGGAGTTCTATAATAAGACGATTCGTAGGCGTACATTTCCAGAGATGTATTCAGATTCAAATGAGCTTGCACTGGTTTACCATATGTGTATCTGCAAAAACAAAAAATAATATTTAAAAGAATAGTTCTGAACAAAGATGTTATTCTTAAATGTATACGAAAATTCCTCCAATAATTCATGTGTTTATCACAATGAAAAAACTTTTTCATTGAATGGAATCACTTAAGATAATTCTTATTTTCCATTTATAAAACAATTACGCATCATTTAATAATTTTAATCAAAACTATTGATGGATCTTTCTGAATTAAAATTTTAGAGGAAAAAAATCGCTACACTTACTGGGCACACACTGATACAGGAATAGTATTGGCATTTTGAAGCACGTAGGATGGAAACTTAATTGAAACTTCGAATTTCGGAAGTTCTGAAATAAAAGAAAGAAATATAAGAAATAATCGTTATGTACTAAACAATGTTCAATGACTTCCAAAACGATTTATACAGTAGAAAAATTAATTACCTTAGAAGAAATAGATAAAAAAAGTCATTAGAATTTCAAAGCTTAGAAATATCTTTTGAAATATATATAATTATAATAAAACCCCGAATTTTCTTAACCAAATATGCTTTTATTATAATATTTCTTTTAATTTTTAAAATTTATTCTTTTCAAATGTAGCTTTTGTAAATAGTATCAAAATCGTTAATTGTGTTTCACGAAAAGGCACTATTATATTATTATTTGCCATTTATATCAGAAAAATGTTTTCGCATTTAAAATTGAACTATGCATCTTATATACAAGTATATGCATCTTATATCAATCTACGTATTGAATAATAAATGTTTTATTAATTCATGCTGTTTTTGTTGATAAGAACAATGTTATTAAAATGCCATTAATCTATTCCACCTTGATATTAGGGATAATTAACTCTCACAATATAAAGCTAGCTTTACCGTTTGAATTCTTTATCATTCTTTCTTTATCGTTATTATCAGAGTGTCTTTAAATACTTTTCGAAAAGTCAGAAGGAAAAATAAAGGAAAGCATAATTTGATAAGCTAATCATTTAATGCCTTTTGCATTTTAAAATATATGGAATAAGGAGTCCTCTGCATCACATGCTTTTAATACAAGATATGCATTCTCTCAACGTCCCGATCAGAATGAAATAGTTCTAAGGTAGTTGCGACGATAGGTTATTCATAGAAAGTTTACAGTTTACTACTTGAAACCTTACTGAATTCAAATTACTTTGGAGAAGGTTATTTTGAAATTGCGAAACATTTTAAACGGAGCTGATAGATCTTGATTTTATGTCAAATTGTAATTATATAACTGTAGACAACTGACTACCCGCCCCCCGTCACCAAGGCACATAGGAAAATCTGAATGATTATTCTCTATGGCAGTATTGTCAGACTTATTCTAAGAGCCATCACCAGACTCATTCTAAGAATCTTCCAAAAGAAGACATATTTCTTTATTGGTAGGAGTTAGCTGACCCACATCAGTTATATAATCATAAAGCTAGCTAAAAACAATTACCATTCTGGACACTCATACAGATTTAGTAAATTCATATATTTTGAATGCGACTACTTATATCAGTGGGATAGAGAAGGGGATCCTATTGGCCATATTTTATCTAAGAATGGATGAAAACGAAGAATACATTGAACTAAATATTTATAAGTAATTCCAAGAATGTAGACGAATACATTGCCTTACAATTCTACAGTTGGATTGACGATAATTTTATCTTATGGGATTTTTAAATTGTTATAATCCATCAAGGCTATTAATATATAAATTATAATATAAAGAATAGCACGTTGGAAAGTACTCTTCTTGGTTTAATATGACATGAGAAGTTTTCGCATGAATCATATATCTCTATGCACCTGCTAAGGAATTAATTCTGTATAAATTGTTGTCATTCAACAAATCAATTTTATTGCCTCCAACTCAGTGTACCTTTCAAAAATGGTGAAAAGATAATTCTTATTGACGGATCTTTCCACAGTGGCTAACAATAAATTTAAATGACCGAATTCTATATACGAATTATATAAAAAAATTTATTCATTTTTATCAATTATTGACAGAATTATTGCCTTAATATAAGCTCACATAAGGTGATATAATACAAAAAGAAATACCATGCATTACTTAAGGTCCACAATATTTGTATGTTTTCGTGAGGATTTTCAGTTAGGGAATGTGTGAAAGATGAAAGATAAAGGAAAAAATGAAATGTGTAGGGGCTGAAGGGTAAGATTTCCTTTCATAGTTATAAGCCTTTCACAGCGTGATTCACGTCCGAAATAGCTTAGGAACATCAGCGTTTCTCCTCTTCTTCATATAACGATGTTCGCAGATCAAACAGGGAAAATGTGAGTTATAATTACTCTCCAAGTAATATCACAGATATGCTGTCATCTGGGATTGAGGTTCTGACATCGGGTGTGCTATTTGTTTTTAGATAATATCTTGTTTAGGAATTCATCAATCATATGAGCCTTACGCGAAATCTTTGCCGTCCTTTAAAATAAAATCATGACTTCCCTTACTTCTAAAAAGTGATCTCTTCTCTATAAATGACAGTAGCCAAATATGTACAGATGGATTTAGATTAAACAGATCTACTTGATCCAGAGAATAATATTGGATCAGAAAACAATGAACATGAATGAAATCTTCTGTTCATGGATCAATTTTGATTGATGATGAAAACTCACATAATGGGAAACCCGCAACTTTTCTATTAACGTTTGGAACATTTTTCACCAGGCATCTTGCTTATACCGGCGAAAATATACTTTTACGTTTTAGATTAAAATTTGGCATACAGATGAGGTTTTGGACTCTCCGTCAGAAGTTTCAGAACTGCAGCTGACATTGATAACATTTATAAGCAAATCGATCATTTATAATCATTTATAAGAAAAAATACTCAACGTTCACCTGGTCGGATAATAGTTAGAAAGTGAAAATGACAATCAGGTGATTAGATCTGTCAGAGTTCGGGATCATAAACTCAAAAAATGTCTAGGAGATTAAGTAAATGGTTGCAATGTCTTTTCTCTTTCAGAAAGGTTCAGAACTTGAAAACGCCATTATTGGAAATAACTATCACAAAAAGGCTTAAATTTTTAATTTCTAGCATAAATCCATGCCTTGGCAACTGCATAGCTTTAAGCTGGGATTATTAACTGTTTTTGCTTGCATTTCTATTTTGCAATTTCTTTAGCTTTTGATTAGAACATGCAATCAAACCAGGAGACCTTAATCATTTTACAGTAATCACTATTTTGCATTACATCCATTTATGTGAATATCAAATTCCATTAAAATCCAGTCAATACTTCAAGTGATAATTGACCAAAGTAGGAATTTATTGAAATTGAACGCCTTTATGTCTATTAAATGATGAATTTATACCTAAACAAGCTGATGCAAGTTTTCCACGAATCAGTAAATCTGAAACTAAATACCAACTGCTAAAACTTACAAACAAGAAGTAAAGTTTGATAGCAATATGAAGTCAAATATTCTGTACAAAGAAAAATCTCAAATGCTGTTCACTTTAGTAAAGTGGTTTGTATTTTATGGTCTTCGTTGATTTTAAAACCGATCAAAAGGAGGTATAGTTTTGAGATTGAAAAAGTAGAAGTTTCAAACAAATATATCAATTTTATGGGAATTTTTTTTTTGCAGCCATTTAATATTTTAGACAGTGTTTATTAACATTTAAGTCAAAGCCATTCGGATTCTGATTTATTCTTGAATGCATCGTAAGGCATATATTTTTCGTATTGAAATTATTATTCAGATTAAAATTACTTTTTATAAGTGTTTTATTGTAAGTAATTAATTTAGTAATGATTAAACATACTGAAGCTATTGAATGCAGAGAAATTTTAAGGAAAAAATGATTAAATTTACAAAAAATGATTTAAATGTCAAAATTAAAATTTTATATTGTATTTCGCACATACTACATTTTTCTTATTTAACGAAGTTTTTTTTTTATTTAAAAAAGATCACGTCTTTGTCTAGAAGTTTTGAAATTTTATATTTATTCTTCTAGCATATTATTTTCTGATTATTTCAATTCGGAAAATTTGATTTCTTATGGAAAGCGACTAATTAAATGTTTGCAGAAAAGACGGATAATCTGCGTGTTTATATCATCAATTTAGTAATTAGCATATTTGTAATAATCATATAATGAAGAAAATAAACAGGATGGATTAAAGCAAAAAAATTAAATGTGAATAAAAATATATAATTTAAAAATAAATCTTACTGTATTCTTTCACATCAAAAGTGGTTGTCTGTGAATCTGTATCTTTGTTTACTGTGATTCTCCATGTTCCTTGAACAGGTTCGTCGGCAAGTGGAAATTCATTCTGTACAATTCCTGCAATAGAAAATAAGTTGAAACTTAAATCGACTTTGCAAATTTTTTAAAAACTCAAAGATCATTAAGAACTCGGAAATAAAATTTGCATTGTGATCTCCTTCATAGATTTGAACCTATTAAGAATTAAAGGAATTTAATAGACTAAATTTAATTATTATTAAATTAATTGTACAAATTAAAATTTAATTTGATTGGAAAATAATGTTATAAATAGATAATTTTTTATTTTAATTAAATTTAAAACTAGATAGAATCTGTAACTATTGAGGCAAAAAATCTTATTTTTTATTATATAATACGAAAATAAATTGAGGGACTTCTATGTTTTTCTAAAATCATAAAATTTCCTAAATATTGCTCTAATATTTACATATGAACGAAACAAAATTATTTCTTAAATTTGTTCAAAATCATAAAAATTATGTAATAGTTTTTTTTATAGAAGTTTGCAGTGTTTCTAAACTAGTGTATTTTTCTCATAATGAAGCTACAGTATAAATTAAAAACCTTCTAGTTTCAAAATAAGCTATATATACAAGGTATGTATTTTAATACTAAAGAAATAAATAAAAAACAGAATCGATGGATTTTAGAAGAATTGGTGGATTTTTTGTATATTTCAATAAACAAATATTCCATGAATTTCACAATTTCGTTTCTCTATAGCAGACAATAATAATTTCGAAAATATTTCTGATCTTTTTCAATTAACAATCATTTTACAATATCCAATTCTTAGAAAAATTAATAGAAAATGAGTCCATGGCATATGGCCTTAAAATCAATACCACAGAACGATGTTTAATTGATGCCAGTTTTCAAAAATACCTTTTCCAAGATGAACCCCTTTAAATTGAAACAATCTTGTTCCTCTGGGATCTTCAACATAAACATCAGCTACCTGAAAATAAATGAATAAGCATAATATTTCAGAACAGGAAATGAATGGAAATGAATTATATTCTTAAGCGAATATTGTGGTTGGTTCCCATTAATAAAAATAGTGTGCAGTGCCGATGACTGGACACAGGAGTGCATCATAAGGAAGTAAAACTTGCTTCATTTTTTTAAGTTTAAAATACAAATTTTAAAATCTATGCTTCCTGAAGAAATATTTTAAAATTCTACATCATGAATTACAGAATATATCTTAAAAATAGCACAGTCAAGGAACTTGTAAAAAAAAACCCTTAGAAATGTTTGCATATGCAAATATATGCCTATGGATTTTTTCTGGGGGGCGGAGGAGGTCGTTTAAGTATAATGGTTTATTTGCACCTTCCTTAAATAAAACAGAATTGCAACAACATATTTTAGAGGATTGTCGTGACATTATTAAACATGTACTTGATGGAGTGTACAGAAATACCATTAGACAAATGCAGCTCCGTATTGACATGGATGGAAAACATTTTGAACAAGCTATGGAAGTTATTCCCTTTAATTTATAGTTTCTACAAATTTTTAATACTTTTGAAACAATGAATGGTAAAGCTGTTATTTATTTATTCAATCATTACTTTCTTTGTTGATTTGTGTTAGACGCCTAAAATACGAACATCCGGCATGGTTTTTTCTCTTTGCGAACTCATGTCCAGGCATCTAAAAGTGATTTAAATCAGCATTTATGTAGTTTCATATCTATGAGACCTTTTGCAATAAAATGCTGAAATTTCGTGCGGGGCATTATTAGAGGATGAGGCACATTTAATATTGGGAATTTTGTTGTACGGCATCAGTATAAAAATTGAAATTTTGCATGTTTTAAAGTTTAATCCCTTGAAAATTTTAATCGATTTCCTAAAATTTTGCATCTTTTTTTACGCAACTTTGTAATTTACAGTATATGTCCAGGATCAATGTTTAACGAATAAAAACCACTGTCAGGGTATCGAATCTTCCTGTATATACATGATTAGTATGACCCATATATATGGGTCATACTACTTAAAATCCTTAAAAATTATATATTTAATATGCTGTTGATTTTTGATCAGTTGTTGTTTGATTATTTGATCGATTGAAAAGAGAACAGTAAAGTGGCTAATATAAAAACTGGGGTTAATATATATTACTCAAAAGAAAATTTTTAATTTATATATATATACAAATGTCTTCAGTAAAAATTCCCTTTTTTGATTTTTCATGATTTTTAAACTAATCCGTAGATATGACTGTTTGCAATCAAGACACTAATTTTGAAACGCCATAAATAAAAATATCTTATTTTTCTGATGATATATTTTGATATTTAATATTACTTCGCATAAAACAGACACTTGTCGAAACAAACGTGATGTGGCAGATCATGATTACTCTGAAAAAATAATTAATTTATACTTACATCATTCTCGTTATCAGATGGTCTTAAATTTTTATCAACTTTCAACACACGGAATTTCACTAAAAATAAAATAAAAACATAATGCAGTGTCTTTAAAATAAAAATTTTGCTAAGTTATTATATTCACTTATTTTATTACATATTTTTAGTCGGATAGCATTATCATTCCATTGAAGCCTTATGTCTGTTCAAACAAATGAATCATTTTAGATAACAGTTAGAAATCACAATGATTTACTGATATCTATTCAGTTCCTTCTGTATAAATAAAATAAATTTTATATCTGAAGAACATTAAAAAATGGTAAAAATATCACATTGAGCTACGGGAGACACACAATATCTTTACGGAATGTTAAGTGAAAAGAGAAATATAATTTTAGATTAAATCTATTGCCTATCGATAAAGTTCTTTTATTTTTTTAAGGAACATTGCTGCAATCAAACATTAATAGTTAAAAAAAATTCAGATTTTTTTAATTTAAGAGAAAGAGTAGGCTTAGTAAAAAATAATTTTAAAGAGCCTTAAATTTGGATTCTTAATTTACTAAAGCATTTGTTCGAGCACAAAATATTTCATTTGATATTTCATAAATGAAATTAAAGGCTAAAACTATTTGTATTAAAAATAATTTATTTCTTTTAAATTGAAAGATATATAAGAATATTAAAAATGTTACATTGAATATAGTTTTTTCCTGTTTAGAAACTTAAATCTATGGCGTTAATATAAGAATGGAATTTTTGATATTTTTTTAAAGTGTTTCTTTACTTTAGTAGTTAACAATAATGATTCTTATGCTGATTGTATCGAATCTTTATAATTTATTTAACAAAGGATGTAGTATCATGCATAAAGTACTGATTGGCAAGTAAGAAAAATATAATTACCTGTTTGCCCAGGTTTATAAAGGGGTTTATCAGTTTGAATAATGTAGATATTTGAATTTGAATCTGAAAAGTTAACTTCATCACTGCCGTTGATTGTTTTGCCACACATGGTGCCATTGATTTGCAGTCTTCCGCCGTATACGTAGCCTGTGTCTTTGAATGGCTTCACAAAAAATTTCAATAGTGAATCTTTTCTTCCTAAAAGCATGGGAATAAGTAAGAGATGCGTGGCGTACATAATATTAAAATATTATGATAAAAGGAAAAGGTAGACAGTCTAACCGTTTGGTATATTGTAAACTTGCTGCTGAGCAAGAGTTTCATTTGAATTGTAATCTTTCTTGTAGAATAATCGAACTTTTAAAGACGTGTCTTCCAGACATCCAAATCGAATCAGTTGTAATTGGTTATTTTGTCCTTTTTTTAAATATCGTGGCGAAGTGAAAATATAGCCACTGAAAAGAGACAGCTAACATGAATGCAAATTATGTACAATAAAATATAAATACAATCAGTATTAAATGTGCCAAATCATAGCACATCTGCAAGTGAAGGTAAAAACAACAGCAATAGAACATAATTTAAATAATAAATTTATTCTGAAAAGTAATCGTTTACATTTGATGAGCTTCCATCAAAATAAATGAATATTTTATAAATAAAAATAAGAATGGCGACTATTAGAAGCCGTTTTTTAAAACTGAATTTTTTAGTAATGAATTACAGTTTGAAATCACTACTAAATGTTTTATTTATAATTTTCTCGGAAATATAATTAATTTTATTTGACAGCAGAAGGCTCCATTCAAAATTTTATAGAAAACGGTTCGATTTTTTCTAATCAATTTAAGGGGACAATGGATTCTCTGAGACATTTTTGGGAATTATTCAGTTGCAGTTATGAAATTTTTTATGCATATGTATTAAAATAGAGATACGTCAAACTTAAAGCACAAATTAAACAAAATATATTATTTAAAAAAAATTTAAATTAATTTTTTAAAAATCATAAAATAAATTTCAAAACGTTTCAGGCGATTCAATTCTTAATTTTTTCTATTATTTTTTGTATTATCGAATGCAAATTTATTTGGAACAAAACTATGTATATTTTTGTATTCCAATTAAATGCTATTTTTCAGGAACATTTTTATGCACACTTACTAAATTTTCTTAGGAATTTTAAGTTTTTCTGAACTAAAATTGGCTTTTTAAGATTAAAAAAAAATTCGGGGAAAAGTAAAGTATATACCCTATTTTCTTTTAATGCTTGACCGAAGTCTTTCTTATCAGTTTCATTTAATTTCTTGAATAATTAAGACATCAGGAATATTTCAAAGATATTCAAATCTGATTAAAATGCCATTTTGAGAAAAGTCATTAAAATATACTTTTTTTTCTACTTAAATCTTCAATATTCATTTTGTTCAACAATATGTTTTACAACACTATTTCAATTGAATAAAAACATATATTTTGGTTATAAAACTATTTTTAAAAAATGGCACGTTCTCGTCTATGTTTGCTTATTTCAAAGCCCACATTCTTAATCAATCTGTGGGTGAGATGGAAACAGCACAATCTTTAAGGGCTTTTTATGCTTTTGAAACATGAAAATGTCTTTTATATTAATCGTAAACTCCCAATTGGATTATTTAAACTTGAATGATGTAGAAGGTGTATAAAAAAATTACAAAAAGACAGTAATATGGCATAACTGATTTGAATTAATTTCGAAAAAAAGTTAAAAGCTAAAGAATCCTTTTGTATAAATATTTTACAATAACTAAATATGAAATTAATTTCATTTTCATCTTTAATCAATTTTATTTTTAACTTCAAACAATTTTATTTAAACACTTCAGTTATTCATTTTAGGAAACTGAATTCAGCGCATTATATTTATGAGAAATATTTGTAACTGAGTTATTGTTTATTAGATCAATAACAAAATTTCAATTGATATATTCATTTTTTTGAAGTTCTAAACTCATTACCAAAATAGTAAGAATGAAAAATATCAGCATACATACTTTTCTACTGGTTCTTCAGCTCTACATAATTCGGAAGATGCGCACCCAAGCACAGTGATGGTCAGTAGAATTTTTATAAACATAATTGTCCCTTCTGTTCTAAAAATATACACGAAATATATTCTATTTTATAAGTGAAGAAATGATTAAATTGATATGGAAAATTATTTAATTCTTAAAAATAATTGAGAGCAAATATTAATAAAGAAACAAAAATTTGCATCGATTTGTTTATTGATTCATTGTAATGATATAAATAATACTGAATTTTTAATTCTAAATTCGTGTAAATAAATTTTTAATATGATAAATTTCTTTAAAATTAATTAAAATTTGATAGTTAAATTACATTAAATCTATAGTTTATTTTCATTATTTACTACTGAAATGGGCTGAAATATAAATAAAATATTATTATGATATTGTCCATCCTTTGAACAAAACTGAAAAAAAAATTGTGGATTATTTTGCCTTTTGAGTAAAATTTCTGTTAAATTACAAAAGCTAAAACGAATATTTTGCTTTTTAATCGAAAGTTATTGTATTTAACTTTGTATTCATACAGTTCAACAGTTTTAGGAGGATATCAATTAATTTTTAATTTAAGTTTAAAGAATTTTTCTTTTAAAAATTCAGCATTACCTTATATTATAATAGCCGTTTCATTTCAGAAAAGTTTAACACCTTTTAATTATAATAATCTCATTGAAATATCTATGACATATTGATCAATAAACTATTCAACGTGATGTTTGCCAGACTTTAGACTGATTTTTTCCCTTTTGCACGATGGTGAAAGTTGTGAAATCATTAATATACAGTGTCCCAGTCAAACACCAACAACTTTCGCTCGGAATAAAAAATATTTGCGATTTAGTGTCATCCTAGTGAAACACTAACTTTGGTGACTTGCTTCAAATTGTCAAGGCTAATATTATACTTTAAACATTTATTTACTTGTTTAGACATTTTTAATTGACAGCCATTTTTCAATCAAGCGAAAAAAAATCTGCATTACAAAAAGTAATGCAGATTTTTTTTTTCTTAATTTTGCCTAAGAATGTATTTCTGAATTTCTAATGATAGATGGTTGAAATCTGTCAGCGTAACTCTCAGGAATGTTTGGAGGTCATACTCGAATGATTCGATGATATTCTTTGTTCAACAGCATTATAGGTGATTCCTTTCTCATAACTGGTTGTTATTTGTTTCAAACATCAATCGTTTTCCTTTCAACTGTCTTTAAATCGTACTTGAGGATATTGATCATTTAAATTTTCCTTTTATTTCTGAAAGTCTTCAAACTATCTAAACTATCAAACATTAAGCGTTGGAACTATTAGGGCTATTATCAAAATCAAGTCAAATCAAATTTTCACATACCATTTATATTGACTTTACGATTCTATATTATTTCTACAAAAGTAAAAGGTTGATTATTTACAACCACCACTGTATTTAATTGTAGTCAGTCGTAGCTAATTTGCCAAAATCTTGCCGATTTTAAATATAAAATTTATTTCTTTTAAATTTCAGAGTCGATTATGCACTCACACTTCCTATTTTAAAGATTTCAAAACAGAGAAGCAAGAAATGCAAGGCAATTTTGGAAGCTTGTATGAAGTAATTATTAGAAAACTAAGGTTTGGATTGGCTCAACTAAGAAAAAAATGCACGTTAAACCTGATTAAACAGAAGAAATGCTTGTTTACGCTGATTAAATAAGGAAGTTCTCCTCTTAGATTATTAACTGAACAAGTTTTCTGTTTGTACGTGGTGAAATTAAGACGAATATCGTATAATATAATCAAATGACTACTACTGTTGAACTTCCTTTTCAATATTAGGAGTCTCAGTATGTTTTTATGACATAAGAATAAAATTATTTTTTGTTAAACTCAGTTTTGAGGAGAAATGAATTAAAATGTTAAGTATTAGCGTAAAGAAATAAAGTAATGCCTTTCGTTTGGCATAATCCCTCAAATTTCCGCCTTCAGTTACAAAACCTGTATCCTACTTTTAAACAGTAAGTATTTAATTCTTCTTTTTACAAATTAATCAGAATTCTGGAATGAGTATATGTTGATTACTACTAATTTTAACAATTACATTTATTTTTTTACCTAATATTCATGGTTTTCATGTTCTGCATATCAACGAAAAATAACACAGGTAAAGTTGTTTATATACATCTGAAAAATGGTTAAATATGTACATAAATATATTAAATGAAATAAAATCCCTTTATGTATACATGCATACAATATTTTGTTCAAAATATTGGGTTGTTTGTAATGAGTGTTTTACAAAACTTAAATCTAAAAGCTGCAGCTCATTCTAAAAATTGATTTTATTTGTTGTTTGATAATCATTCGATTCCTTTTTTGTACTTTAATAATGAAATATCTAAAAAAATAACAGACAAGAAAATGTGTTAAAAAGTTATTCTTAGTACCCGTTTGCAACTTTAGCCATCTAATGACTTTCACAATAATTTAATGCCAAGTAGTTCAAATCAATCTCATTCAGTGAACCGAGTTGGAATCCAGGCGACCAAATAAAGAATTAAATTCCTCTAAATGTCATTCTTGAATATGAGGATGCAAGCGCGGAAGTTTATGGTGATGTGGTGTCAAAGTTAAGGAGAGAGCTGATGAATCAGTGTCCATCCTTATTATCAGAGCATAATTCCAAACTGAGACGCCCATCTCCAAATAAGTTTCATATTACTTCAAAACTGGATGTTATTTCGAGTAAATTGAATTAAATGTAATAAGTTTGAATTAATTTAGAGATATTAAACATGGATAATATAAAATAAGAATTTAACTTAAATACCTAAATGCACTAAAAATTCTTTAAATAAATAAATATAGTGTAAACTGCCAAACGCACAATACACATGCGATGCTTATCTTTCTATCTTTCTTAAAGTAAAATGTAAACTTAATTATTCTCTACGACATCAAATAAATAATGAAAAATACATTTTTAATAAAATTAAATGACTGAAAAGTATAAGAAAAATATTGAAAATTAAATCTAATAAGTAAAAAAAGTATTCATGCAAAAAGGAAATATTTTATAATAAATAAGTTCTTTAGAAAATCATTTGTTAGTCTCTTAATTTGCTCACTTCTATTTTTTTTAATGATGAATATCTATAATGTCCTAGAAAACCGAATGCGCTTTTCGAATTTTTTTCTTTTGTAATTTCTCTCAGTTAAGTTATAGGAAACAGTCATATTTTATAGTTTGCTTTACTTCATACAATTGAAATTAAGAATTGAATACTTAACGAATAAAAAAAAACGTATTTTCAATTTTTTATGAGATGTGACTAGAATTTTTTTTATTATTATTTAAGCAAAACTGGTCTTTAAAATCTTTGAAAAAAATATTTTTGCATATAACTAGGTAAGTCTTTTTTATTCGGATGAACTGAACCTTTTCTAAATGAACTTCTTAATATATTTTTAAAGAAAATTTGATGCAGTATAATGTTTTCGTAGTTCATAAATCAAACTCTTTGCATACAGTATAACATTCATTCTTAATCTGTGTAGAATTATAGTATTATTATTTTAGAAATATTCTTAAAGGAACTAAGAATAATTCCTGTAAATATTTTTGAAAATAAAAGGAAAGAAACAAATTGAAAAAAAAATCTTTTGAAAGCTTATATAAAAAGAATTTGAGGCTATGTAGCATTTTCATAATTCAGAATATGCATATGTTATTAATATATTTTTATTCTAAGAAGCATAACATTATTCAACTTTTTTATATTTATATATATAATTTTCTATTATTTTATTTCTAGAAGATTATACAGACTAGAAAACTTTTGCCAAATTATATTTTCAAGCAATAATATTTGTTTCTCTGATATGGATACAAATTTATTTTAGTGAATTCGTAATTAATTTTCTGAAGCAAAATGAATAAGGAAGGCTTTCTAAATATAAATGTTTTATAATTATTTAAATTACATCAAATTTAAAAGCAATATCAGTTAATATTTAAAATATACAAGATATATTCATTTCAAACATTCTTTATTTAAAACTTTTTTGACATCAATATAAACAAACGGCTTATATACTTCTGGGTGCGAAGCATAAAAAAAACAAAAAAAATCAATGTTGGATCCGTTTCATAAAAGCAGCAAAACATCCACACTATTAAATACAAATCTGGGAAATAAGTCTAAATATAATCTAAAGTCATAACATATGAAAATTACAATTTCAGTTTTGATATTTGCTTTTAAGTAACTATACTAATTATAAGCTTCAAAATTGGTTATTTCTCTATACATATTTAATAGAATGAGAAATGAGGAGACGTTTAATAAAAAATGACTATTTAGGTAGAGTCTTAAAAGGCAAGAAAGAAAAATGCGTGTGTTTCATGAGGATTATTAATTTCTGTAAATAAAGTTGTGAGTTGTGTATTATGAAGTAAAATCCGATAAATTCGTGCATATTTCCGGGCATTTGATTTTTTAATATTAAAGTAATGAATTTTAACAATATTCAATAAAAGAATACATTTATTAAAAAATTTCAAAATTCTTCCCTTTTAGGCATAAAGAACAGAAAGCGTTTCAATGAGAGGGCTTAATTATTATGCAATGCAACATTTTAAAGTAATTTTGTAATAGATGCTCTAATACATCGCTTAGAATGCGTTTTAGAGTCTATTGGGAAATTTTAAATGTAAATATTATACATTTAATCGTATACAGTCAAATCTTAATTATCTCTTCTGGTTACAGTTACATCTTCTTCCAGGAATATAAATACACCTATCCCCCGATTTACACGGCACTCGGTTTACACGATTTCACTTTTACACGGTTTTTAAATTTGCACCGACCCGGAATTCATCTAGCATCGAACTTGAATCGCATCAACCACTATCGAGTGATGAAAGTGATATCATACCAATCAGGAATAAAAGATTGAGAGTCTACGAAAGTGATAACAGTAACGAAATTTCTGATTAAATTTTTTAATTTATATTTCTCGTTTCTATATGTAAAATGAATTGCATAAATATACCTTATATTTTTGTTATTTTATAAATAGACAGTTATTTTTATGTTTTTAAGATATATTTAGTTTTATTTTACGTTGAAATAAATGACTGAATAATGCACATTTTAGTTTGTTTTCGATTTACACGGTTTTACGTATAAGAATCAACGATTTTGATTTACACGGTTTTCTAAGGAATCTATCTTCAGTGTAAATCGGGGGACAGGTGTATTTTCATATCAAGCAAATGAATTTCTAAACTATTCAATAAAAGAAGGCACTTATAAAAATTTTAACATTTCTTACCTTACTATAGAAAAATAAATCTACAATTTTTTTGAATGAATTATTTTTGATTCGATCCTGAAAACTTCTTTCTACTCGCCATTCAAGCAAGAATTCTCTCTGCTGATGGATCGAGATAGATAAATATATAAATAAATACGCTAAGTTTACTTTGACATCACTCGCTTGCCAGACTCTCTTTTTTTCTTTACTGTCAAACGATCTCATAGGCTAATAGTACTAATAAGTTCGGAAAGTACCACATTTCATCATATGAATGCTTCAATTGGCTATTAACTTAGACATAAAATCCTTTCGCAATGCTCATAATATAAATAAAATGTCTGCTATTTGCTATGTCTCAGTCAATCGATATAAATTTTTTCTTTCATTTCTAAAGTTATAACAGATTGATCTTTTTTTACTCAGGTTTTTAAAAAAAAATATTTTGTAGAGGATTCTTATTAGTCAGTTACACTTTGAAAAGTTTTTTAAAAAAATCAATTAGTGACAAAACTTGGTTAAATCGGCTCATTTGTTAAGTTTATGGTTTCTTTTTTATTTTGCAACATTTCTCTGTATGTGAAAAAGATTTATGTAATGTAGAGAGGAGACAAGAAATTTAATTCGGAACTGAAATTTACAAAAATCAATACTTTAAAATAATTAATGATTAATATAGGGGCAGGTGAATTCTGCCTATTATGTCTGCCAAAAAATGATGATTATGGACCAAAATATTTAGAAATAATTCTTAGACAAAACGGTAATTGATAGAAAGGCCGGCCTCATTAATATAATAATAATTTCACGTAACAATTAGTATCATATATTAATATGATATAAAAATTGGTAATATGCAGTGCTTTTTGTTAGAGGGATAATTTTCGACTGCTCATTTTGGGGGATATCTGATTACAAAAGGCGGCTAATAATGATTAATTTGATATAAGTAATTTTAATGCATGATATTAGATTCCAAATTTTCTTTATCTGCAGTATTATAGTTTTTTCATTCTTTTTCTAACACTTTTTTGTAATTAGAAATACTTTTTATTAATTGCACCAGATTAAATGACATTTAATGAAAAAGTTTCCAGAAATTTGCACTTCCGCCAATCTTGCATTACTATTCGTTCCTTCCAAACTTGCAAAGACAAGTTAATATTGTGTATATTTTCTGCTTTTGGTTTGTATTGGCTGCTTAGTGTATTGTATTGATTTTTAAAATTTTGTTCAGAAGGATACTAGCCCAAGGTTTAGCATTACGATTCAGTATTTAAATATTCTCCTCGAATCAGCTTTATTATTGATTTATAAATGATCTTATTCAAAGGATTTTGAGAAATTTGTTCAGTTCAGGATATTTAGCTCATTAGTTATTAATAGTCCGGAAATATAAAAGCGGGACAAGGAAGAATGAAATAGAAGAGACGAGGGATTCTTGCATAGGCTATTAGTTTTTTTAAAAAAATATTACTTAGTATATATGAAAACGGCGTTGTAAATAACAAAAACAGTGTGCAAAACTTTTTATAGCTTATCTTTTAAGTATAAAAATGGGAATTAAACAACTTGCAAAGAATATGCTTTCAAATGAATTATCTTATAAAGGTTTCTAAATAGAATAACATTCAAAAAATGATGATTAGAATGTACGTAACATTTTATTCAATATTATATAAATAATTATATATAATTATAATTATAAGATATAGGGTATTTATTATAAGATATTTATCTCTAATAACATCTGAGAAATCAATTAGATTTTGATGGGATTTTGCCAGTTATTCTGTTGTCATTCTACTTATTTTATCTATTTATCTTTTAATTTAATTATAATTAAGTTAATTATGAATAGACAAAATAATTTTGATTATATTTGAGATACCTTGTTTTTTCAAATCATATTAACAAATACGAATTTTTACTTGGCTTTGAGAAATATCGTAAGACCACCCTAGACTGTTAATTATTTGCTCCATTGCTAAACTACTTGCTAGATTGAAAAAGATTTACTAGACTACCATCTATCAAATTTCCAAAATCAGCTTTAAATGATAATTATAAAGCAGCAAAGAATTGCAGGAATATTTAGCATTTCTTACACAATACACATCATTATTTAGAAGCAATATGTCAAATTTTCAAAATTATGTTTAAATAATAATTCTAAATGAGAAAAGACATGCAAGAACACTTAATGCTTCTTACACAATACACATAATTATTTCTTTTTAATTGATGAGATTCCGTAACATCAGAATTATTAATGATGTTTTTTCAGCAGTAGGATTTCAAACAAATTAATGATATTTTATAATGATCTCGCCATGTTTCACTTCCTTAAGGCATTCTTTGTTAAAAGCAAAAAAAAAAAATGTATATTGCTTTGATAAAGATTTGTAACATTAAATTTATCCTAAATTGAGGACAAAAATTCAATACATTATTTTTCACTTATTTTTGAGCTTAAAATATTAATAAAAGTTTTCTCCAAAATAAGAATTATAAGAAAAAATTATTATAATTTTTTAAATATTAAGGTTGTGGAACGATATAAATCCACCTGCAGGAAAAGTGAAAACATTTTTTTTATTAATTTTATTTAAGTGTTTCAAAACACGTATTTCAAATTGTTAAGAAAAATCGAATTGAACTTTTCTGACAATTTGTATTTAAGAATTCCATTAATATGGAAATTGTGTTCCAAGAAAATAAAGAGAGAAACATAACATTAGGAAATAAGACAGAGAGTGGGAAAAATTACTTGGGGGTATATAGAATGCCCGTAACAAAACAATTTTATTTTAAAGTTGCCTATTGATGAAATTATTGTTCAGAAAGTAGTGAAACCTTTTTGTTTTGAAACAATGAAAAAATTTGAAATTTGTTTGAGTTTATAAAAAACGGTTCAGAATTTCGCTGTCAGGGCAGTTATTAATGATTTAGAAATTTAGAATTTCTTTCAGCAAATACTATCAGAATCATTTGAGCTGGACAAACAAAGAGAGAAAATCAGACACTTTGGCAGGTAACATGAGAGAAATAAACATTCAAGCTACTAATTTTCTTTCTTTTCAAGCAATGGAATTCCATTGTGAAATTTATTGTCTTTGAAGACAGAGAAATTGCAAAGCACATCTATCGTTTATCGAGGCTCCGATCAATAATTGCAAGCAAGAGAAAACTTGTTTTATACAAACACTTAATTGAGGAGATGCAGTCTGTGAGACCTCATCTCCCCAGTTAACCGTTAGTTTTAAGAAAAAAAAAAATTAAACTCACGAAGAAAAACAAACAAAATAGAAGTTTTTGCCTACGACATATAGCAACTGTTAAAAATGTAAATACTTCTATGATATTTTATTTTCTATGTTTTTGTTGTTATTGTTTATCAGAATGTTGTTACCATTAAAAGAGCGAGTGATGTTAGTTAAACTTTTTTAATAAATTAATAATTTCGATTAGCTGCTCTCCTGAAGTATCGGACTTCGAAAAGGTTCATTAACTGTTAAAATTTTCACTGAATGTTTGCCGAATTTCTCAATTCCTTTAATGTTTGTGTTGAAAGAAAAGAAAACACCTGTTTTCTCAGAAACAGTAGAGAAGATTGTATTTCAGGCAGAATAAGATAAAATTTCCCACAGAAAAATTGGTACTAGTGTCATAAGGGAGAAGACTCGAACATACTCCATTACTATGCATATTATTTTACAGAGCATTTTCTGGTATTATTTGCAGAATCTTTAACTCGAGTAAAGATTGATACCATATAATCGGTATTTAGTTTAGTTTCTTATTCGCTTTGAGGATGTTTCGGAATATCCTTTGGATGATGTCGCGCACTTCATTCGGGCAGTTCAGTAAGTGTTCAATATTATCAAATTTAAAAACGCAGTCAGTTCATCTTACACGTTCACTTTTACTGGTTCAGTTGCAATCATCAAAAGTAATGATGTCTTATGAAATTACTGCATCATTTATTATTGATTCGCATTTCTTCTAAGACTTAAATACGAAAACTTCAGTAATATGTTCAATCAAAGGGGATAGATATTTCGTCGTAAGTGAATAAAATAAGTCAAAATTTTGCTTGTATGTCAATAAAAAGAACAAATATCAGTGAATAAAATAGTTCAGAACTGTATTTCGTATAAAAATACCTTTCATGCAGCATTTTTATACGAAATACAGTTCTTGCGCACATTAGGTTTAGTGTTAGGAAGGTTCTCATTAATGATTTTGCAAGAAACCTGTCATTTGCAGCCATTTTGTTGATACATAGTTTCTCCGATCTCCAAATGGTACTACTTTCGCGTGATGAACATATATTTGGATGAAACATCAAGATATTATGACCAATGATTTTTCTTTATATCATTTGAAAGTGCGACTTTAATTATAATACTCCTACAGAAACTGAGACCCAGAATTCATGAAATAATTAATTTTTTGATTATATTATTTAGCCCCGTGCATTGTAATATTTAACAGGGAATAATTTCATTACATTGCTTACTAATATTTTATAACCTGAAAATCGAGATGTGGTGTACTGATTTCTTAGTTATATAATTTATTATTTTTCATGCAATTTGAAAAATGATGTTTTAAATTGCTTCATTTAATTTTCTTTATTAATTTGTTTTATTATTATTATTGCTTCACTCATTCAAAAATAATTTTGTTATCATTCGTTGCATTATTATTGCTTTACTTAGTAATTTCTAATATATGTTTGGATAGAGAGTGTCTTAATACAATTTCAATAACAATAATTTGATTTCAAAATGAGCAGTTGTAAGAAAGCTATATTCTGGGATATATTTTTATAATACTTTGATTTTGTTTTTAAATTTCACATTTTTCATTGATTTTTATAATTATAAGTTCATGATATGCACAATAAATTTACAGAATGAAGATTCCGTTCTTGGATATTCCGCACTTCTTATTTTTGGTTGTTTTTATAATTGCTATTCCTGCTATTTGCACAGTACAGACTAAAAAGACAAAAAAAAAAGAACTGGAAATTTGAAATTCAAAAGTTTTAAGTGCAGCATACGAGCAGTTGATAAACTGTATTAAAACCTCTGCATGACAACAAATACCATTGCATTTCATTAAACAAAGTAAATATTAAAATATTGTAGTAACATAACATTATCTGTGATTTATGGATTAGCTGACATATCCACACACACGCACACAAATTAATATTTGAACAAAATTAAATATTTTAATATTCGAAAATTAAAGCAATAAAATATTTTACAAAAATTTAGTATAAAACTTGCGTTATGTTGAACATTGGCTCATGTTGCATATCAATCACTTCCGCTGTTTACACAAAAGTAAATTGAAGAATTTTCTTGAAATTGCATAGATAAAATAGTAAGATCTCCATATTATTTTGAAATCTAGAGGCCTGGTATCAGTTTCATTTTTCAAAGGTGTAACTCACAGATGTAGAGTATTCTAAAAGTAGAAAGGTTCATTAAACATATTTTAAATAAGTTTTCTAATTTTAAATAGATAGCATCAAGAACTGAAAGAATAAAATTAAAATTTATGGTTTTCAGTACATGAGTGAAATATAATGAATTCAATAAAGGGAAGGAAATACAAATTGGTTTTTGCTTCTTTCTTTGTCATTTAGTAAAATTCAGATAAAAATATTTAATTAACCGGTTTATGAATTAAAAATAAAAATTTAATAATGAGCTATTAAAAATTATTATAGACAACTTTCTTGAGAATTTTTTTGTTTATAATTATTACAAACATTTTATTGATTACCAATCAAGGATTAATTTGATTCTTGTAACATTTATTGGGTTGAAATTTAAAATTAAATTTAAATGTATAAAACAAATATTTTACTATATTTATGAAAAATGCTTATAATATAATTTCAGCTTTCTGAAATCGCTATATTAATGAAAGCTGGTGGCTACAGAGCTAAACCACGTCAAATAAAGGAGCATTTTGTTTCTTTTTGAAACATTAGATGGAAACCGTCAAATATATATTTCTTTACAAAATATTGCTTTGTATTTAAGGCCTTCCCATTTCGTTTTTCTTGTTGCGGTTTTTATATTGTTACAATTAATATAAAGTATAAATAATGATAAAAATCGATTTAAGTCAAATAATTATCTTTTTTCTTAAGTTAGATATAAAGTGAAATTCCATTTTACCTGGTGCATAATAGTCAAATACTTTAGCTATCCCAGGTTGAGGGTTTTCAACTTCGACGATCTCTTCAACATCGAAAGAAAATTGCTGAACATTGTTAGATATCTAAAAATAATAAGAAGAAACATATTTACAATGTATTTACAGAATTATTTTGCACAAAATATTTCTTATTGTAGGAAATTAAGCAAAATAAAAAGATACAAATATATATTTTATTTTCAGATGTATGCATTGCTACAAAAAACTCGAGTAATTAATTCATCATCTTTTTCAGTATGTTCTGAAATTTCACAGCACGATTTCTCAATCAATAATAACATTCGAGTTAATATTCATGTTTTTAATAAATAATACAAAAATTAT
Organism: Argiope trifasciata; assembly: GCA_026543055.1. Classification (NCBI taxonomy): domain Eukaryota; kingdom Metazoa; phylum Arthropoda; class Arachnida; order Araneae; family Araneidae; genus Argiope; species Argiope trifasciata. The sequence goes on from JAPMOQ010042621.1 coordinate 1,271,968, forward strand.
AAATTTTGAATTGTAAACATTATTATAAAATGTGATAAACACAAGTAATAATTTTCCCAATAGAATGTTACAGAGCTTACATAAGTTTAAACCTAATATTACCAGATTTTCTGAGTGATACAACGAGACTTCTTCCTAATATGTTATTTTATTTGTTATTTCTTCAGTGCCAAATTAGATGTGCTGCATCCGAGACATGATATGATTTATTCGATCTCATCCATTTATAATGGCTTAAGAAAGCTAAATGACATTTTTTTTTTTGTTATGCTCATGTAATGTTTGAACTAAAAAATGTCAGAAACTTTTTGTAGTTTGTTATTTCAAGACCACTTCTAACACATGTATTCAGTGTATTGATGACCTCATCATTCGATTTCCTCACTATAATATGCAATACAATGTTTATAAGAGAAATTTTCAGAATAAAGATAGCAATTTAATTTATTAGGATTTTATATTATTTCAGATATGCTGAGAAATCAAATAGTTGAAAGGGGAATATAAAAATTTCTTTCAAGAGATCTTAATAGCATTAAAAATTAAATTTTTTAATTACCAATTTTTTATATCTTTTATGGAATTTATTCGTTTATTTGTTAATTTCAAATACAGTGCGATTATTAGTAAATGAAATTCACTTACTTCCGTGAAATAAATATTAACTTGATTATTATCAACATCGGCTCTTAATATCTTGTTTGTTGGATCAACAGTCAGCTGCAAGAAAAATGAATTGGAATTGTGACTATAATCTATAAACCATGAAAGTAATTTATATTTTATGAAATCTGTATTAAATTGCATAAATATCCGTTTGTTAATGACTTTGTTCCTTTTTTAAAAACAAATATAGTTCTTTCTTTTTGTAAACCAATATCTAATAATGCTACACAAAAGAATAATTTTATTTTTTAGGAATGTTTCTAACGTTAAGGAATCATCAAAATCTTAGCAAATAAATAATCATGTTATAAAGAAATGTTGAGAATAATACAAAATTTAATGAACTGTTACACAGATTTGTTAATCTGATTTTTCAATATCCTTCCATAAATGTAGATGTTTTTTTACAATGTAGCGTTTTCGCGATTGATATCCAAAAAACAGAATATAATTTAGATAACTGCAGAATAAATAGAACCATATATTCAAATGGTTCAAAACACATTGCAAATTATTGAAAAAATTAAAATAAAAAAAATTAAATATTTTAATTTTGAAATTAAAATAATTTTAATAAAGCTATTAAAATGCATTTTAATCTAGGATTATCCTAAAATACTTCTTTCTTGTGTCTCTAATGAAGCTATAAGAATTTGAATTCTAATATTCTGTTTTTCGGATATATGTAGATTTCCGTTGCTAGATTTACACTTCATAAATAATTTAGACTTAAAAAATTACTTCGAATAGACAAAAAAACAAAATGAGATGTTACCTTGTTAAGGCTATCTTCCACAGCAATTGTTCCAGAAACCATTTTGATTTGAACAACACTCATTCCAGATTTCTGACCCTCTGGCGTGTATCTGAAAACGCATTCAAGTTACGAACTGCTTTTGATTTTTTTATCAACAAGAGTTCGATGAAATATTGATGTTTGAATAAAACATGTATTTTCTTATTGAACTAAACCACTTAATAATTTGATCGCTTTAAACTCACGAGTAAATACACTAAAGTATTTGCATATTTATAGAATATCCATAAATATTTTTTCTCTTTAAAAACTAAAACTAAAATAAAATTTTAAATATAAATAAGGCTCCTTTTATTTTTATAATAACCAATCTATGCCGAGAAAAGAAACATGAAAATTATGCAAACATGTAGAGTAATGAATTCTATTAATGTAAATTTAGAAAGATGGTTTTGATAAGATTTCATCCATAACTATTAATTTAAAAAATAACATTTAAAATATTTATCATTATATGTTAGGATTTTAAATAAACATTAAATTTAAAAATAACAATGCAATATAGATCATTGTTTGGCAGAAATATAAATTATACCACATTATAACATACTTTTGTTTTATATTATACATTGAAACAATTCTTATTGACAAATTAGAAGAAATATAACTAGACCAAATGAACTAGATTGTAATTTTGGTACAGTAATATTAAATATGATAAGCAATTATATTTGTATTTATTTGCTACTAAATCTTTCTTATCACAATTGTACATAATCTACCATTGAATGTGATCGTTTCGGGACTTACTATTTTCATAACATCAAGCTATTCATTACAATAACCGAACAAAATAAAGGCAACCACATTTTTATTGCATTAAGGGAGATGAAACTCTGCGAACCTTGTAACTATAATTTATATAATTTAGAAGAGATGAAACTCTGTTCATATCTAAGAGCTAACTATAATTTATTTCTAAAACAGCGATTAAAATGTTTATTAAGTGTCGCTTATCAACAATCATCGCTTAACAATCCGCTTGTGTATGGTTCTTTATACTTGTATTGATTTTACAAATTTGTTGAACGATACTGCACACCGCATTAAAAAAAATATCAAATGTTTCGCTGAAGAATTTTCTTCAGTGCGTTGATCTCCTTTAAATTTACGAAGGTTAATTGTTTTATCTTGCTCATATTTTTTTAAAGCTCTATAAAGAAGAGGCTGTGAAAATTTCAACTAAACTGCAGTGTTACGTAGCCTCATTTTGAAAATCTTTTAAAATTCTTAAAAATTTATGCTTAATATTTAACATTCAAGTCAGTTCATTTCCATCCGATTTGCTTATGTCATTCCATCACATGGGAATATGGTGATTCAAACTAATACAAACCATTCCTGTTCAGACAAAAGAATATAAACTCCATTCCATGGAGAAATGATTTTTTGATATTCCCTTGTAAGTAGAATAGGAACTAAAATAAATGCCAGTCTTTAATGAAATGCTGCTGAAAATGGAGAATCTGTTGTTTTTTACAAATCTATTAGCATTAAGCAATTTGGTAATGATATTAAACAAATATTTTTTGTACCTTCGAATATTTTAGTTCGAGTTTTATAATATATTTAAGTTAATGATAACTTTATTTGCGATCACGTTGAGTGAAGTTATCTGCATATTATAAAATATTTTACCTCACAGATCCTGCGATTGTTCTTTGTTTGCAATCTGGACTTGTACATTGGCCCGTTATTTGAAGACTGAAGAACTTTTCTTCAGGAGGTGTATGAGTGTTATATCGAAGCGATGTCTAAATACGGAGAGAAAATATTTCGTTTAAATGTTTTATGAATCAATTCAAGGGTTTTATGTACTAAAATTTGTTCAATAAATTAAGCACTCCTAGGTAACAAATAATGAACATTAATCTTAATAACAAAGATTCTCATCAACACTATAAATGAGGTAAAAATGAATTTTTGTGTATAAAATAGCATTTAAGATACTATACATTAATAATTTCAGCTTTAAATAATAAAAATGATAAAAATGAAATCTAAAATTTTTTAAATTTTGTTTCGTTAATTTCTGAAGAATCTTTGACGAGTATATAAAAAAAGTAAACATAAATTTTAATTAGATGGTAATTAGAGGAATTTATAAAATCAAATCAGATATTATGTGATATGAATGTTGATAAAAAGAAAATATATAATTAAGCTTTGTTTCACCATTTTATTATTTTATGTTATGCTGATTTTCTAAATTCATTAACCAATTTAAAAATGCCTCGTAAATTCGTGCAGAAAATTTAACCTTTGTTATGTTTTATTTTAGCAGATTACTAAATAATGATTTTATAATCTAACTAATTGAATTAACACAGAAATATTTGTATTAAATTTGTTGTCATTCGGAATTTACACTTCGTGTGAACGATTATAATATTCCCCGAACTTCTGAATTTATGTTAAAGGAAACTTAAGAGTTTCTGACAATTTTAGCGTATTTTATATTAAGACTTAAATCCTACTTTAAATTAAACCTACATTTGCATTTTTTAAAACGCTTTAAGTTTCAAAACGTTATTTTTATTCTTAGTCAACAATAAACGTCAATATAGGCTTTATTAACTCACCTGTAAGAGCCCGCAGCCAGTTCCAGTCGCGTCAATGTTGAGCTGACTCGGAATCTGCGTAACTTTATTTCGCTGCACCAACAGTTTGTTGTCTTCGTCGATCTGAACCTTTTCGTCTAAGCCGCCGCTGATGGAAACGGAGATATCCAAGGGATCTGCGTAAACTAGTTTCGCAAATTTGCTGAGAGCATCCAGCCCTACACAAGTATCCTGAAAATAACAAAGTACTTTAAACAGTTTTGATTTTGAGATTGTGATTCTTGAAAACACTTCATAAAGAAATTTACATTTCTGATATCCTAATTTATATATAAGTATTATAGAATGGAAATTACAATCCTATGAATAAGTCAAAAAAAAGGTCACAGGTTGTATCTTTTAATAATCTGGAAAGCCATACAATAAATTATTGTACTGAAAACTAGATTTGAGAGTTCACTTGCTGGAAATTCAAAAGTGCATAAATAATAAATTTTAAGAAGAAATAAGCAAGATATCAACGACATGATAAATTGAATACTGGACCATTTAAAATTTTATTCATATTCCATTTTTAGAATGAATGAATGTCATCAAACTTTATACCTGTGTGGAGTAAAATCCACCGTACGGATTCAGATTTGTTGACAAATAACGGACGAGAGGAAGAACAGCCGGTTTACTGTAACCCACTTGAAGGTTCGCCAGTACTGCGTATGCAGCTGTTTCCACATCCAGAGAATTCGTGCCGTTGGGATTCCTGTAGTACTTTAAGCCGCCTGAAAGTAGAACAGCTATTGAATTAATAAAATTTTATTCAGAATGACTTCAGGAAGAGGACTTAGTTTTTATTTAATTGTATCTTCAATATTAATTTAACGTATAGGATGTTTTTTTTTTTTTAAACTGCTGGTGCTCAAAGACCTCTGTAGCTTGAACTATCAGCCTCAAAGACCCCAAATTTTGTAGGAGGGCTATTGATGATATGGGAAAAAGGAATCCTCTAATTTCTTTAGTTCTGAAAGTTGTCGATTGGTGAAAATGTGGAGTTTCACAATTTAGAACAGCTAAAATTTGGCACAATACACGGGGGTAAATAGAAAACTCAAAATCCCCGTTTGAAAAAACAGGTTTTCTCGCAACTTTCTTTGGTGGAGAATGGAAACCGATGTCGCATGGTACAATCACAGATGTTGCGACTACAATTGTAGATAGAAATCAGATGAACACTGCTAGTAATAGCAGCACACGTGGAGTTGCCCGACAACTGGATGTTAGTGCAGCAGTTTAAAGTGGTTTTTTTTTTTTTTAAAGTAAGGAAAGTTTAAGAAAAATTCTTTAATTTTATCCAGATAAAATTAGTTTTTTTCATGAATTGAAATCTACAGATTATTATCTTCGATTAACCATTGATTTGACATTTCTTGCCAGAATAGAATTTGATGAAGCTTGGCTTTAGACAATTATTTGGAGGCCAGTTTTTATTTGATGGGACTGTTAAGTACTATGAATTCTAGATTTTGGGCACCTAAACAATTCCGTGCATTTCTAGAAATCCCATTTCATTCTCAAATATTCACTGTTTGGTGCGGTTTTAAAGCAGATTTTACCTTCGGACTGTGCATTTTTTGAGATTATTACTCAAGAAGGATCTCAGACCTGTCTGGTAAACTCTGAAAGTTGTGATGAGCTGAGTCGTTTTTTCATTCAATTTCAGTAAAAGCAATGCTTAGATAAAATTGTCCTTATGCAAGATGGAATACCACCACATATTGTTATATCCTTACAACCTTATGGATCCACCCTCTTGCGATTTTTTTCTTCTGTGAGGATATTTAAAATGGAAGGTTTATCTTGGTGGAGTCTCGAACTTATAAGTTTAAAAGGAAAATGCAACACGGACTGTTATGAACACGCCTCCTGAAATGTCGCATTCAGCCGTAAAACGCACGGTTACAGAATGCAATGCATAGAGCAAGAAAATGGAGGTCGTATTGAAAATAGATTATGTCTTCCTCGGTTAAGCGATTCTATTGAATACAAACAAAAGAACAAAGAATAAAAATAAATTCGAATAGAGTCTCCTCTCCACTTTTTAAATTTTTTTTTAACAATTTACAGAAGTTAGTTTTTCGAATAAAACACATTTGTGGTAAAATTCTTTATTAATTTATCTATCCGTTTACTGTATCTTTTAAAAATTTTATATTGCAGTTAAACTTAAAATTTATATAAAAAGAACCGCATTCCTCCATCGGCAGGTTTTCAAACTAAATTTTTCTTTGTAGATTCCTTTATTCCGTGTCGTCAATAGTCCCTGTACAACATTTGATGGCTTTGCGGATGACATTTCAAGCTACAGAGGTCTCCCAAATTGTCAGTTTAGAAAAAAACACCTTGTATTTCAAACTTCATATTTTTGCCATTCAAGAAAATAAACATATATTAAATTGGTGGGAATTTTTTTTGAAATTTAGTTTAAAGTTATTTATTAAAATTCAGATATATACATTGATCATAAAATGAATAAACTATTAGCAATTAAAATTTCCCATGCATTCAAATCAATGATAAAAATTCAGAGAGTTCGACAAACTTTAAAGAAAGATCAAGGAAATAGTTATAGGTCACTTGTAATTAGACACGTTATGTGGTTCAATTTAAAGTTGTATCTGATCTGAAATAAAATTACCAATTTTTCCGGTAAAAGATTTAACGAAATTATGGATTTTCATGTTATCGGCTTTGTTTCAGCGATAAATTTCTAATGCGACGAAATTTATTTCCTCATAACATTTTTTGAAGTTTAGATTTAATTAATTAATATTCACTTTTGTCAATAGTTAATTTTTTCAGAAAGCCTTCAACGCAAAAACGAAAACAGCTCCTGTTGAGTCATAAGTATTATTATAAACTTTTAAAAAATGCAAGGCTATTGCTATTCAATATCTGCTTTGCATATTAGATGCAAGTTCGTAATGAAAAATGTCCGCTGAAATCCAAGCTGCTTTCATTGATTCCTTGATTAAAATAAAATTATTTGAATTATCTTGCGCAGTTTAGGACAAAGTAAGCAATTATAGAATACTAGCTGATACCCAGGGCGTTGCTGCCCAAGAAGAAATAATTTGGGAAATATCGTTTGGAATTTGAAATGTCTTCGTTAATCAGGAATGACAGAAATAACAATGTTTATTTTCGTATGGGAAATGAATACATTCATTGAAATGGAGTGATATATAAAGGAGAAGCATAAATAATATTAATTCTATTTTTTTATAAACTTTATCATTCAAGACTTTAGGGTTGGCAATATTTTTTTTTATCTTCAGCAGAAACAAATAAGTTCAAGCAATAAGTATTCCAAGTTTCATCTCAATCGGATAAGCATAAGAGTCATGCAGACAAACACTCATTTTTATTTATATTTATAAGAACTGCATTTCCGCTATCACGATCCTCTAAATTTGGTTCATTTTAATTTGCATTATCCACACTTATATCTTCAGGAATTTTGAAATTTTAAATAACTGACAATAATATTATAAAAACCTTTTACAATATTATTATCAGTGGTTTGTGCCACTGATTTTTTTAAATTTTAGATAAGAAATTCAATTTAAATATTCATCAAAAGTTTTTGAAATATAAGGCTATAATTTATTTATATTAGCCATCTCAATAAGTGATTTTAAACATGCGATGATGTTTATTTATTTCTCTTTTAATATGTTTCGGGGAATAATTTATCTGAATAGAAATTAAAATTTGGGTTTTAATCTTAATTAGCTTGAACGATAATCTTGCTGATAGTTATGTCAAACCTAAGAAGCAGATAACTATAAAAAAATTTGGATCTATCATTTAACTAAATTTTTCATTATACATTTCTTATATATGACCATAAAAATTAGTAAAATTACTTCTTATCTTGTTAGAATAGTTAAAAAAAAAAAAGAATTCATGTAAACATGTCAAAACACTAAGAAAATTTTTGAACATAAAAAAATTTCTACTTTGGCATAACATTGTATTTGAAATAAGCAGTCGAAAATAATAATTCGGTAAGAGAACTTACCATCTTTAATTGCAAAAGGCCTAATTTTCTTAATAAGTTTCTTAGCTGCTCCCTTCTGACCAGCGAGAACTTTGGCATAAGCATATAAGAATGTCTCGTAGGGTGTTGAAGGAGGATTATTATTTAAACAATCCAGGGCTTTATCAATGATTGTTGTGTTTTGGTAACTAGAAATTCGAAGGGATGCTAAGACGTAAGAAGTTATTGATCCATTTTTGTTGTCTTCAGACAGTCCACCCTGAAATGATTATCATTATAAGTATATGTAAATAAAAATATAAAAATCACATATTACTGAAACTTATAGTTCAGTGCATCTCCCAAGTTTAGGAACAAAACAAAATCTTTTTTTTTCTTTTTAGGTCATTAACTATATTGAATGACCAAACCAAACCGGAAATCACTGGATGCTTATTTATAAGAAAACTTAAATTCAATAGATAATGGGCAAATGCTTCAATTACATGCGTGGAAATACATTTTAAAAACATCTTTGCAAATAATAACGATTTGACGAATTTGCCTCCCAGAACCAAGACACTTCGATGTATTTGTTTGACTTTTCCAACTCACACAGTAAAATGGTCATACATTCTCTACCTTATTTCTTTTACAGTCCCATTTTCAACCATACAGGAAGGATTAGTTATATTTATAAAATAAAAATGATAACTTTCATTAAATAATTAGAATCTTTATAATATTAGACATACATCTTAAACATATTTTATATTATACATGAAAACTATGAAGATTTTTGCTTTCATAATTTTTATTTTAATATAAGTCTTGCTTAATAATTATTAGTATTTTTCAAACTTTTTTAGTATTATTGAATCAGAAAGAATGATTTACAGATAAATAAATAAGTAGAAAAAGTTTTAGGGAAAAAACGTACAATATTTTCTTCTTCAGTTTTGGAGAACAAAATCTGCAAAAGCTAGTAGTAAAAATGTCCATCTAGTTTCAGCAAACAGTCTTTTTATTTGTTTATGTTAACATAATTGAAAATTTATTTCTGCTTTGCAAATTGATTTATTCATTCACAAATACTACATTAAAAATAACGTTATAATATTTGATATTCTGAACATTTTCCAGATAACCAGTGCAAAAAAAATATTATATAGACTTTTGATAGTTCTCGAATTTAGTGTCACTGATTAATTATTCCAAGATGAGTTATAGAAATTTTGAGAACAATTGACTAATACATAAATTGATAAACGCCATATAATTTAACATACTGAATATATTTTGTTTCTTTCTTTTTTCAAAAAAATTTCGAACATTAATTTTAAGTTTTCTTTCATAGTAAACACAAATATGTAATGAATCGTAATAATCATTTCAAGGTTTGCTTGTTCAAGCATATGCATTATTTAAATATATAGCAGTATGCGACACAATTTGAATCATATATGTTTAAACACACTTTTATGTAGACATACCTGTATGCCACTGTCAATGATTTGACCGATGTTGGGGAAGCAGCCATCTGGTTGCTGCTTAGATATTATCCATCTCTGAGCGTCTTTGAGCACTCCGTCATCGATGGCAATGTACCTCTTTGCCTGGTAGAAAGAGCGTAGGACGAAAGCTGTCAGGAACATGCTGCCTTCCCTATCATAATTACCAAAAGCACTGAAGGATCCATCGTAGTGTCGGAAGGTTAATTCACGTTGGTAGCCTAAAAATATATTGGAATACAAGCATGGAAATGCAAGGAAACCGATATGTTTTATCATTGTAAATACATTGAGAGTTAATTTGCAATGTGTACTGGTATGCTATTTGTTAAAATATTTGGCAAAATTCAACATCTACACTCTTGCTGATAAATTCAGGATAATTCAGAGCCAAGCAGAGATGGAACTCTAAAATACATACATCACCCGTAAAATGATGTATGCATTTTATACCCCTACACTCATCTCCAAATATCATCTGCAAATTACAGGAAACCTCCTGATGGCACTGATAGTACGCCACAATGACGAGAGTGTTGTATAAGGAACACGGGAAAAGAAGTAAAATTGTTCTCAAACACTTCATAAGCATTTCAGTGCAATAACAGCATAATTATGGCAAATCGGACGCATTTGGAAGATTTTTAAGAGGTAAAATTATGGCATCTCGAATATACACAGCTTGAAGTATCCGAGGAACTTGGAATGACTCAGAGTGTCATCTCCTGGCCTTGGCAAAGTTTCCAAGATGGTAGTAATGTGAGTGGATATTGAAGAACAGGTCTCCCCCTAGTTACAACGCCAAATGAGAATCGGTATTTGGCAGTTACTGCCAAAAGAAACAGACGGAGCACATCCTCAGACCTGTTTCGTCAACACTCTTCAGCCACTGGTACATCAATATCAAGACAGATTCTGCACAGACGCTTAGGGTATACTGGTCTGTATTCTCGTAGATCTGTAAGATGTGTTCTGGACGCTGCAACTCCATGTCTTCTACAGTTAACCTGGAGTGGAGAGCATGCATCATGGACACTGCCACACCGCTTGTGTGATGTTTTCCGACGAGTACAGGTATAGCTTGCAATCTGATTCTTGCCGGAATTTCATATGGAGAGCACCAGGTACTCGTTACCACCAAGAGAATATCATTGAATGACACTGTTACGGTGATGCAGGATTGCTCATTTGGGAGGAATTATGCTGTGTTCCAGAACTGACATGCTTGTTTACATTGGAGCCATGACAGAATAAATCTATTGGGATGTCATTCTGGAGTAACATGTACGTTTGTTAAGGCGTTCCATAGGCACAGAATTCGTGTTTATGGATGACAATGCCCATCCTCACCATGCATACACCGTAAACGATGTCTTCGAGGGAAAGATATAATCCGTATAGACTGAATCCAGTAGAGCATGTGTGGGGCATTCTTGACAGGCGAGATGTAGCCATCTACCGAACAGCGAGATGTATCATCCACCCCGTACATGTCTACCGGAACTTCGGAGAGCATTGCTTGATGAGTGATGTAATATTCCAAGTATGCCAAGGCATTGTACGGACTGTATTGCATCGCCTGGGATCATACTATATATTAACCACCCCGCCAACCAAGTAAGAGTGTTTTTTGAAAATAGGGTGATTTTGTAATTTGTTCCAGGGAGCAAAAAGAGCTAATTTTATTAATGACATCAAACATATAGCATCTTTTTTTTTTTGCTCTTTACCTTTTGTTTAATAACAGAAGCAAAATAACAGTCACGTTTATTTTGCTTCTGACTCTTTCTTTCCTTGAACTTACATTATCCTTAATTATGGACATGAGTGTATTTTGGTTTATCATGATTGATCATGACGTTTAAAATATCTATGTAATTTTTATAACATTTTGCTTATTAATTTCTTTTATTTTGCTACATGTATTCAAATACAGATTTTTCTTTAAATTATTTTAATATTTTAAAGAAATCTTAATGTTTTAGAAGTAATATTGATCTAACTTTTTCGGTACATTCTCAATTTTTTAAACTGATTTTTGTTATTATTAATGCAATTTTAAATATGAGATTAACTGTAAAAGTAATAATTTTATCATGTTGTAGATAATACTGCTAATTCTAAGACATGTTTTATAAAGTTACTAACATTTTGAGCAAAATAAATAATAAATAAAATAAAGTAATAATTTTTTATATTTTTTTAAATAGAAATAATTAGAAACAGAAGCCAGTTCCCAGTTGCGATGCAGTTTGGTGTTATATACTGATTCATCGATTATAAATGAAATTATCCCTCTTATTTTTAAATTTTTATTATCACTACTAGTTATATTTCCAACCTAAAAGGGTTATCTAAAATCCGAAATATTTATTTCTGCAACGACAAGATTAATTGTAAGAAAGAAATTTTCATAAACTATTTGTAGATTGAGGAAATATCAATTAAAATAATATTAGACTGATAAATAACTTCATGTACTGAAAAAAAGTACTATTCTATATATGTCCTTTCGTTCATAATAGTTTTTAAGCTGATCAGTCAACGTAAGAAAGATTTTTAACTACTAGTGAAAATATAATAAAAAACGCATGTGTATACTATAAAAATTGAAGCCATACTTCAAAAATTATGCAATATTAGTGAGGTTTGAATGATTTTTCTATTATTAAGTATTGCATATATTTTAATCAACGATATCTGTTTTTGGATCTTAAATTTAAAGGAAATTTATCTTGTCACGGGCAAAGCTTTTCAAGTTCTACTAATTTAATCAAAATAATTTAATATTGGTGAGATTCAAAAATGTCTGTTACAAGGTATTATGATAAGCTTATTAGTAATACATCAGAAAGGATATCATACCTGTGTTGAGATTTCGTATGGCATTGGATTTGACACTGTCAGTCAGCTTGCCGATGTCTGTTAGATAATCCAGCACGAGATAGTTCGGAGTGAATTTCACCATGTTCTGTTCACCACATCCAGTTGGGAGGGAGACAAGATTGTTGAGATTTTGTATGGCAGGACCCATCACGTTTCCTGTAACATAAATATTTTTAAAAATGAATAATGTATTTCCAATAAAGGCTTTTAACGTTCCTGAAGTAATGAATTTAATTCAAAATTCAAATTTCACACTATCATTGAAAAAATTTAGTTTAAATTCAATTCAAAAGAAAAGAATCGCTTGAAAAAATCTTTGTTTTATTATTAAGTATATTTGCTTGTTTGAAAAATCGGAATATATCTGCAACTCTTCTTTTGATAGTATAATTATTCTAATAATTTTAAATTTTTTAAATTCCTTACAAATCAATTTATTTGATTTAAATTAAGCGAATTTTCTGTCAAAATATTATATGATAGTGATTTAAAAATATGGTAATAACTCTATCAAAAAGTTAAAAATTATTCGAAATTATTGAACGTTTAAATTAGCCTTCTGAAAACATTCTTATACTTTAAATCAGTACAGGAAATAAAACTCACTTTATATTTCTTCTATACGGAATTTTTTATATTAAAAAAAGCGAAAACGCAAATAAATTAAAAGAATATAAATAAATATTGACAATATCAAAACTCTTTTTTTCTTCTGAATATTATTGAATATTGTTGTTGTTAACTGAAGGTTTTTTATGTTTACATATGTGAAAACGAACATCACCATTCCTCTAGGAATTAATTGATTGAATGACAAGGTTAAAATACACAAAGGTTATAATAATTATTTACTAGCTTGTGTATTTAAAAACATCACTAGAAATGTCACATCCTTAAAAAAATAGCATAATTTTTATCTCCTCATAATTCATTCTTTCCTTTTATTTATTAAATTTATTTCCTAAAGTGATTACCATTTTATTTGACTGATTTTTAATCAATTTTAATATAGGAACATTAGATAATTTTTGTAAAAAACATTAAGCAATTAAAAAGTGAATAATACTTATTTGAAATGCGGAAATTTATTGGAAATTTTATAATTTCTGAATTAACATTGTAAGGCATTTCTTTACATATATTCAAAGAAAATTTACAATAAGTAATCAACGCATATACGGTAATGCAGAAATAAAGCTTGTCAGCTGTAAATTTATCCATGATGTAGGTTTCCCCATAAGGACATTAATAATTCTACTGGGAAGCGTTGCCCGATAACTTCAATATTTGTTGTTAAGGGTATTGATGTTTTTGAGTGTTTCCGAAGAAGGCAAGTTTATAGTGAAGAACGATTTTGATGATATGTAAAAGCCATCTTACCATTTTCATTCATGTTTAAGTTTAGTTCAGTTTAGTTATATTAAAGTGCTGATATTCCTTTTATTAAATAGTTTCCTTCTGATAAAAGGTTTTTTCTGTTAAAAGACGATAATTATATATGAAGTGAACCAGAGAGCAAATAGATACTCTGTTTCAGTTACATTAATGTTCCGCTATTTAAAGCAACAATAAAGCTTTTTGGGTCGTCATTTTGAACAGCGGTAGGATAACGGGGATGATGCTTGTGCTTCCACACCACATAAAAATTCCTCGATGCGTACCACACCCGCTTACACGACTGTTATTTGGTGGAATCGAGTATCGAATCAGAAATCCTCCGGCTCTGAAGCCGAGATCTTATCATCCGGTCACCACGACTTTATTCATGTTCAATGGAATTTGTTACGGGTTAATCGTGATGTGCATTTCATATCAAGCAGTGTTTCAGATTCTTTGTGCTAATTTACAATTAGGCTCTATTCTCAGACATAATAGGCTTTTAAAAATCAGCCGAATTGAGTGGACAAACACCACAGGAATATGTGGAATCTCGATATTTCATTGAAGTATTCTGTATCGAACCATTCTCAGTTGCTGCAAGATTTGTATTGAATTCCAGGATCCGCATATGTAAATAACTGTCGATAATTTTTCTCTAAGCTGATTCGGTGATTATTGTTAATGCATTAAGTGAAATCGGAGGCTTTTTGCGCAGCTTTTTTTAAGCGAAAGTGTTAAAGGAAAGCACGTCCCCTATGTGCTTGCATATTTGCATATTGAAAATTTGATCTGAGGCAACTAATACTGACTCAAATTCGTTTACATATGTTGAAAAAGATGACGATAAAATATGTGTGTATATTATGGAGATAGTGAGAAGGTGGGAAGTTTTGAAATTATCAATCAATAAATAAATAAATGAAATAAATAAATAAAATAAATAAATAAATGGATAAAAAATCAAGTAAATTTGATAAGACAGCGAAAAACTAATTTCAAAAGGTCGAGTACTGATAGCAAAAATTTTACAAATTTACTTGGAAGGTTTTATGAATTCAAACTATGCAAATTTAATTTTATGAAATTACCAATAAAGCTACCTCGATATCTTTCTTTAAGAAATACTGAAAAGAAAACTCACCGGTAACATCAACAATCGCTCTTGATGAATTAGCCACCGAATCCTTAGGCAAGCTTAAACTGTAGGAAGTGGAAAATTTATTATTTTTTTCATCTGTAAAAAGAAAAGTGAAATAATTACTTTGATTGCAAAAACTTCCCAGGAATCTAACATCAATTTTTTTTAATTTGGAAATTTTAATCTAATGGATGAGTGAATTTTTGTTGTTATAAAATACCGCTGATTTAATATTCATGATACTATTTTAATATTTTGTGATTAGATCTGAAAAGAGCTATATTGAAATTACCATTTTTAAAATTAGGTAATATGAATACTACAAAATTTCTTTTAATATTATGACTGGATTTTGAATATTATTTTCCACAAAAGTTTGTATCTTCTAAATGAAGAATATTCATTTCCTGTCTGGGGCTATAAAACGTATACACAAAAATAAATTTCCTTTTAACTCGAAATATTTAGGATTGAATTTAGGTAGAGTATGAATTAAATTAAACTGTAACAATGCAATTCTATATGCTATATTCTATTTTTATCACCACATTAATTATTATTCAGACTTAAGCATAAAATTTTTAGCATGAAAAGAGATTTTGACATTAATGTAACTGAAGGCTGCATTCAGGTTTTAGAAAATTATTACATCAATCTATAATTTTACTTCAGACACCTTTCAGATTGAAGGATGAAATATATAATTTTAATATTAAAATTACGTAATTATTAATTAATTGATTATTTATTAGTTCTGAAAATATTTATCATAAGCATCTTATCCATTAAAACCCTATAAAAGGTAAAATCATTGGATTCTTTTATAAAAATTCAATTTTTTCAGATGAATATTTATTATAAGCAGAAACAGTATTAAGTTAAACTATCATTATAGAAGCAATACCATTCTTCGTTTAAGAGTTTCATCATAAGTATCATTTTTTAAAAAAAATAAACGCATAATATGTCAACTTTTAAAATCCTTTGGTTTTCTTCAATTAAAAAAATATGTTGAATAATTAATATAATTTTAGTTGGTATTAAGTAAAGAATGAATTGGTTTTGGCAGTACATACTAAATATAATTGTAAAGGAATTCAAAATGTCTAAGTCACAAGTGATGAATTTCAATCGTATATGCTCAAGCAACGCAGTGTTTAAGATTTGTCGAAGGCATTCGTTTTGAGGAAGTTTTTAATCATTCCAATTTATCTATTATCTGGCCATTTTTTTAAAATTAATGAAAATTAAAAAAGGCTTTTATGTTTTCTAATTTTCTCTCTTTTAACGACTTTCATAATGCTTTCTTATCCTTGGAAATAATAACTAAAGCCTTGCTCAATCATTGGTTAGAAGTGAAAAAATTTACCTGATGGACAGAATAATATGCTGTTCACATTTTCATTGGGAAAACCTTCAGCCTGAGAAATGAAGCAGTTTTTAATTTGAATTTATGTTGTTACAAAATATCAAAAAATAACTAAGCAATATAATGATAATGGATAAACAAATATAAATTTTCTTCTAAAACATTCGTTTCACATTTTAACAGTCAAAATGATTAAATTTTTTCAATCATATAATGCTAACAAAAATTTATATAGAGATTATTCCTGTTCTTCAATTTTTATTAAACAATTTGTATTTGAATATTTAAATAAATTTCAAATTTTTATTTTTTAATATTCTTATGATATCCAAATGTGCTAGACAACCATCTACTTCCAATTTTCAAAATGGAATAATTTGATTTTCAAAAACTACAAGATAGATTATCAATATGCAGTGAATTGGCATTCATTCAACTTAATCGATTTTTTATTTCATCTAAAATCCCATGACCACTAAATATGGTGTTAATACTTAGCCATCACTATCCGATTTCGAGAGATACTGTAAAAATTCTACTCTAAATAGATACTTTAAAAATTTAACCCAATTCTGATTTAACAATTGGATTCATCAACATAGCAAACAGTACAGAATAAATTAAAATAGTTGAACAAATACAATTTAAGTATTTTCTTTTGTTGGCCTAAATTGAAGTGTTTTTCATTACAATTTATGATATAATGGACGAACAGAAGTAAGATACTTACTTCAACTTCTAACGATTGCGTGATGGCATCTCTTGCCTCGCCATCGTACACAGGAGAATTTCCACAAACTGAGCTCGAAGAAGCTGTTTCGGCTTCAACTGTTATATTGATCGTTCCGACGGTTGTACCTTTCATTTTGATTCGAAGACTATCACTTGAATTGGGCTGCACACAAATATTAGTGTCAGACAAATCGCTGGTGACTTCGAATCCTTGCGGTTGATCCAAAGTGACTGTGATCTGTAAAATGATCAGATGCATTTACATTATAGTGAAAATGGTCATCATTTTGAGAAATTTTATAAAATAATATCATCGCCGGATAGTAGCAAAATTTATAACGCATGAAAATCAATAATTGAATTCATTTACTTTTACTTTTATTTTTAAATATTGAGAATTCTGCATGAAAATAGCATAAATGGATGCATATATGGCTTAATATATTAGCTTAATTAATTAAATAGCTTATATGGATGACTATTTAAAAATATTTCAAAAGTTATTGTTGTTTAATAGCTTAAATAATTAAATTATATTAGGTAATGGCATAAATATATTAAATAAATAATGTTGTTCAAGAAAACAATTAAAATAATCATTAAAAATATTATTCAATATAGTTGTAATTTTGCCACGGAAGTACAATAAGGAAAGGAAAAAAAAAACAAACTGTAAAATACCAACAATTGCCTCAATTAATGCTCCTCTGCACAAACATCAAAATTGAATATTTATAGTGTTGAAATGGAAAATGTATTCATAAATGTTGTGATCAGGGCTTGTCTGCTTTTAAATTTTAGATATTTGTATAAAGACTTTTTTTATATTCGTGTTTGTTTTATATCATATTTGTAAGATAGAAAGGATAATATATTAGTTTTATGTATTAGTTTTTTTGATGCATTCATCTGAGGAATGTATTAGTTTTACTATCCATACCCGAAAAAAAAACAAGAAAATATTATACTCTTAACTATTCTTAAACTGTTATTCTCAAAAATTTCTCCATACCAAAATAAAGCACTGCAAAAAATGTAGTAACATTTTTTGCAATAAAAATTCTTATGAATTATCAATATCTTTTATACTTAAGATAAATACAAATACCATTTTATAATTGCATTTATTAATCTATGAATATAAGAACTCAAGATTGCAATGAGATAGAAAATGAAATCTTAGGCGTAATCTTTAAATTAATCTTGACGGTTTCTTTTACATGTTGGGACAAATTTCTTGAAAAATAAATGGGTCTTTCTGCCCATATTTTTGCATGTTAGTTAGACACCACAAAATATTTAACTAGCCAGATAAACAAAATATAGTTTATTTATCATAACTATACCTTATAAATCTATATCAAATTTTGGATTAAATTCCTTAAAGTACCCATCGTTTGTAGGCCTGACTGTTTGTATTTTAATACTATAACGATAATTATATCAATACAATTTAGTATTTAAAACAAATAAATGATGCAGATTTGTCGAAAAATTTTGAAAGTGAGTGAGAAAGTGTCCAAATGCATGCTCTATATCCTCTTACTATATTATGTTTAATAGAATAAAAATTACAGTCTGCCTATCCGGTGCTGATACTAAATGCATTTCTTCTTCGTGCAAGTTGATGAAACAATTAAACTAACTGACGATGAAACAATTAAACGAACTGACATTAATAGTATGCGAGAAAACAAAGGGAGAATGTTTCTCAGTTTGGTGGTTCAGAAGAGGAAATTAAAGGAAGTGTTAGTCACTCACACATTTTTCTTGCTGGTGAAGAACTTTGGTTACTAACAAATATTTGACTCACCGGCAGAGCGGCATCGACGTAGTTGAAGATGGAGACGACGACCACGAACTCTTCTCCCCTGACGACGCTGATGGGGAGGGTGTAGGAGATGAAGAAGGCCTGGAAGCCCTTGATGGACGTCGTGTCCGAGAGGCCGAGGCCCTCCTGCGAATTGATGCACACCGCACTGCCGTCCCATTCGGTGATGGTGTGCGGGAGGGTTTCCACTGACTGGAACACTCCATCCGAACTGAAAAATAAATTTAGATTTTTGAGTAAATTCAGTATAGGAGTATCAACACGTTCCCTGCCACTACCCTCGCTTGATATCAGGGCCATCTCTCTAATGAGATGACCCCTTCTTTGCTATTTTTAACTTTGGTAGAGAAGGTGTCATCTAATAACATGGATGGTTTGGCCCTAGATAAGAAAGCAATCTACGAGTTGGCAGTCAACGTGTTAAATAATGCAATAATTTTTGTAGCACAATCACGAAAGAAGTCTTCCTATTTTCTCTAGTTATATATGTTAAAGAAAACAACAACAATAAGATACAACATTCAATAGGACCAAATACTTAAATAAAATACAAAAAATTACAATGAAAGAATTCCATATGATAAACCCATTATTAATATGAAGTACTCTATAGAAAACTTTATTAATCTAATAGTCAATGAAAAGGATTTTCTATTAAACATGATAAACACATTAAAGTATCCAAATCTGATAGAAATCGTATTATAATAGAAAACCAGCTATTCTTGCGTAACTCTTTGAAATTTAAACGAATGAAGGAACGAAAAATAAAAATAATTTTCCATCAATTTCATTTGGAATTGGAAAGTCCATATATTAAAAGTGAATGCAATGGTTGACTGATTCAATGATTGACTGGTTGACGTAGCAATTTCTGAGATAATGCAAAATAATTTTTTCGCAAATCATCATTTACTGACGGACAGGGTGAAGAAAAATAAAACTATAAAATACCGATTGAGAGCAATAAAAGTCGGGCCCTTTCAAAATTGCCTAAACTACAATATAACAACTAAAAAAGTGTATTAATTTGAATATCATGAGAGGCAATCCGTATAATAAATTTCTTGAGGTAATATACATTTATTTTGGAACATAATTTTTTAACATTAAGATAAGATTACTCTTCAATGTTGTTCAAGAAAGGAATTTCAACTTATTATTTATTTGAATAAATTAAAGACATAAATCGAAAGTAATATGTGTAAGGCTTGTTAAATTTATTATTCAATAATACATTTTTAATAGCATAGGAATATTTAAGCACATTAAGCTGAGTAAAGTGATATTTTAAAAATAAAAGGAAATTAGTTAAATAAAATCTGGATTTATTTTACAGCGTAAGAATGAATGAACTTAATTATTTTTCAAATAACTTTAAAATATTTTTTAGCAAATATTATATTTTTATTTTTTGTTGTCTCTGTTGTTATAATATTATTTGTAAGGGGATTGACCACAATAACATTTTAAAATATCGAGTTTTTTTTCAATACAGTTTCTGTTTTGCAATAAAATTTTAGCGCTTCATGAAGATTAATCAATAATATAAAAAATTTAAAGTATTAAATTTCTGATTGAGTTTGCATTATTTTTCCTTGTCTAGGAAATAGTACATAGCTTTATCGTTATGTGTAATTCGTTTGTGTTCTTCTTATAAATTTATGTTAAGCTATTATTTTGGAATAATTAAGGCAAAAGTGTCAAATTTTTTTTTTCGTATATGAAAAAGTTCTACAAATGATGGAGTGGTAGGAAATGTAAATTTTAAAGGGTTTGGAACTCATAGTGATTTAGAGAAATTTTTCAGTTTCATTTTGATTTTATACGGTTTGTAAAATTTTATTATTATTTTGTGTGGTTGTATTCTTAATAGATTTACACATTTTGTAGGTCATTGAATTATGTTTCCCAACATCCAAAAATTATATTTATACAGTTTATAAAAAATTGCTTATTTTTAGGAGCTTTATTAGTTACAATTTTGATAGAATTTAATTCGTAATTAAGTTACGGAGTTTACAGAAAATATTTTATGAATGTCATTTTTTCTATCTGTATCATTAATTTTATGATAATAGTTGCATCAATGCAAATATAAATATTTTTGTAGTTATACAAAATCTACAGTTTATTTGAGTTTTCGTATATCAGACGCATCTTCGCTATAAATACAATTTATGCGAGGCTAATGTGAATCACTGTTCGCGTTTTTTAGAACTTATATAACTTGAATATTCGTTTTCACATTTATTATCTGCTTACCCTGTCATCTGTAACTGGAACAGCCAAGTCTCTGGGAAATAATTTCTCACTTCCACAGTAGACTGTGTTGCAAATGCAGGTCCACCTGGGGCTCCACCTGGTGCTAAAGCAGAAAACGCAACAGCTCCTGGTGTTGTTCCTGGTCCTGCTGGGACTATTTGAATGGGTCTTCCGTCTAGAGGAAATAGCAAGCATATAATAGATGATATAAACATTTATATTTGCATTGACTCAGAGAACTTTTAGAAAAATATCAATAATCAAGGAAATTTTACTCCGTAAATGATTAAAAATAAGTGAATTTATACAGAAAATTGCGATGTACATAAATTTAAAAAGCGAAATTTATCAGTTGCATATGTTTTATATAATTTAACTTTCAGTAAATCAGTTATTTAAAAGAATTACATACTGTCGTTGAATGTCCAATGGAGTTGCCTAGTTTTAAAATGAAGTATGCATACAATGGAAATTAATTGATTATCATAAACGTCAATTTAAATCTGAAATATTTCGTTAATTATTTCTCTCACTCCCCCTCAGACCTGAGGACAAGAAGTTTCCGGTATGATGGTTGGTTCACCCCACCCAAGTGAGTGTGTAAATGAAGTGGAGGACGGGACGTGCCTTCCACTAAATAGGTTGCATCGAGACCGGTGATAGACCTTAGAACTCACCCTTAAATTCATCAAACGCTGCCATGGCTGTTTAATCTTTCCAATTTTCAAAGTGCCATGCTAATAGGTCATAATAGCCAATATGTTGTTATTTATTTCTCTTTCTTATATTAATTAACTGGTTCACAGTAAAACCACATTTTAAATTAATATAGTTTGCAAAATTGATACTAGTGTCATATTTATAAAATAATGTATCAACGGTTTTTTTAAAAATATTTCCTTATTTATCAAATATATTAGTCCTTTCCTTTTTTTACAAAATGGTTCTTACATAATATTGTTAACCTAAAAATCACCATAAGAGGCAATCAATGGTGTTTTACAAGTCAAAAGAGAGCTTTTTTTATTGGTAAAATATCTATTTGAAAATCATGTTTTTAGAAATATATTTAGCTCCTGATCTAGCTTTATAGAGTCTAGTGGTCTAAAATGTGTTGTGGGAATTATAATAATTTTTTTCAATGCCATTCTGAATTGGTGATTTTTGCAAAAGGCCTGAAGAGAAAAATTCATTTCACAGTTTTTAGAAATTCATGATATTAGCATATCGAAAAGAAATTTGAAGGGAATGCTAAGCCTGTATCGATTAAAACTTTTTATCAGAGAACTGTTAGCTTTCAAAGAGTATTAAGTGAGGAACAATACGTATCATATATAAAATGTATTGCAAACGTTTATTTCCATATTTTTAAATAGTTGTTTTGTGAATATTTAACTCTATCAAATTTATCTAGGCATTTTATTTATTTAAATTATGTAACTAGAAAGTGTATCTTAAAACTTTGTCTATGAAAACATCTTGTCTGATTGTCGGTGACTTAATATATCAGGTGATACAAAAGTTAGGATGAACTTTAAAAATGAATAATTCGAAAACGAATTAAGATAAAAAAAATGCGGTTGGCACTAAACGTCTCAAAAAGAAGCCATGCTTTGTGTGGCAACAAAACAAAAATAACTTTTTTTCAGATCAATAGATGTTGGATTTCTAATGTAAGATTATGCAAAGCAAAAAACGACATAAAATGGAGCAATTGCAGCATGTAATGGTAGTCGAAGCTATATATGCATCAAAAGGCGGTTCCATAGTTGAGAAAGTCCTCTTTGTTAAACCGTATTATATGAATTTGAAAAGTGCCACTGCGGCATTGCGAGCATATCGCTACTGGAAGGGGTATGCGAGATAGCAAGGGACCAAGAATGTCTTCTGCATTGTACAAACGGGGAAGAAATTTGAAGCTACATGTTCTTTGGCGTCACGTCCAAGAAGTGGACGTCCCTCAGCAGCCGCTGCTGTTGCCACGACAGTGGAGCAGACAGGCGCCATTCCTTTAGTCGGTTTCTGTGCATGGAGAGTGCAGTGCTCGAGAAGTTTCGAAGCAGACAGGGGTATCGTACAGAAAGGCCTGGATAGCACTGCGAATAACTCTGAAACGGTATCCCTACAAGTTGCAACGCAACCAAGAACTCCTGCCCTGACAGATGAAGCACATTTCACACTCTCTGGCGCAGTTAACAGGCACAATTGTCAAATGTGGATCACAGAAAATCCACATGCATTTGTTGAGGAACTTTTGCATCAGTCTAAAGTGACATTCTGGTATGTATTTACTCCTGGTTTCATAATTAGTCCTTTTTTTCCAAGGAAGTCCAACAGACGGGCTTCAAAACAGTTTCTGTCATTGGCCAGAGATACGCAACACTGTTACAGAACATTCCTGAACTGTAAGCGCAACAGGCATTCCAACAATAACCTTTACTCAAAATGGATTGCTCAAATTGCTCTGCCTGTGCAAAACCTGCTCAACATTTGGGGAGGATCGCGTTATCAGTCGATACTGTAATCCTGCATAACCTCCAAAATCTCCCTATCTGACACTCTGTGACTTTTGGCTTCTTCTGTCATACAGCCAGTCAGCCCACCAATTTGTCTTTTGGATGTGGGGATTCTTAAAGCTGAAATTACCGCGAAGAACCGGCATCATTAGCAGCACAGAAAGAACCATCCGTCAAAATGTGCCTGCCATAGCGTAAGAAATGCTTCTAAATGCTGTAAAGGGTGTGGTGATTCGTCTCACAGCTGTACTTCTGAATGATGGATAGCACATTCAACATTTTACTAATTAACTGTAGTTAAGCTGACTTGAAAGTTGTCACCATTTTTCCAATTGTAAATCATCTTTTGGTAAAATTAAAAATTATAGCGATATCTGTCGGTCACCAACAGAACTATTTTTGTTTTGTTACCTCACAAAACCCGGCTTCTTTTCCAAGCGTTTAGTGCAAACTACAACTTTTTAATCTTTATTCGCTTTCAATTTTTTTATTTTTAAAGCTTATGCTGACAGTTAGATCACCCAGTATATCATCCACCCCCATTCTTATTAAACTATATCAATCTTTCAAAGCAAAAGTTGATTTAAGAATGCTGCACTTATAAAAGATTTTACAAATAAGTTTAAATATTATGTTTATATATATTAGTCGATTAGTGAATTCCAATGTATGTTTTAATGTAAGGGAGAACAATGATTAAATTTCCTATCACCTTTCAATGATTTTCATTACAGCCCTAATTAAGAGTTTAAAAGTTGTATTATAAAAACTTTTACATTTCAGCTTGAAATTCATAAAGATTTTGGCACATTTTTTATTTACAGATCTTATTCTAGGAGCGTGAATTAAGAGATTTGTTTGATACATTAAAAAACACTTGCCAGGAGCTGGGAGGCCATAGCTAGGTCCTGAATACGTAGCACATGGTCTGCTGAACAGTATCAAATTGCTGATTACTAGAAATCCGGCATCCTGCAATCAGAAAAATTTTAAATTTCATTCTTTTTATTTAAAAAATAAATATGCTTATAATATAAATCGAACACATACAAAGTTGTCAGAAAATAATTAAATAAATTTTCAAAGTATTAAGTTTAATTTAAATTGGATATATTCATAATTATTGGCCATCCGTTAAAGACCTTAGTGTCTCAAACTTTGATATACCTTTTATTTGTATACTTTATTGTATGAGTTGATCATGATATGACTTTTTTATAATCTGCATTGCTTAAAACTTTTGTAATTATAATAAAATGTCCCAAATATCTTCATTTATGAAAATATCAAATTATTTCCCCTAGGCTGTGGGTGCTTCTTCTGACTTCCCTCATGCTTTTTGTGCTGCAACGATACCATTACGAAATTGAAAATGATACCTTTAATAATTAATTAGTAGTTATTGGTTGTGATAAAAATATTTTTTATTCGAATGTAAAAATTTACACAAATATGAAAAAAGACAAGGAAAATAAATAATTATTACTAATGTTCCGAATTTAAATAATACTCAACTCATAATTTGTTTTTAAATCTGCCATCAAAAATTTTTCTGAAGGACAAATTATTCAATTATTAATATCCAGCTGCATCATTTTCCATTAAGAAAACTTAAACGTCAAATATAAAAACCTTTTTTTTATATAAAAGTATGTTCTATCCTCTTTTATGTTTTTTAAAAACTTTAATTTCAAAACGTAGCGTTGATAAGTAGCATTAAAAAAGTCAATAGTTATTTCTTAAATTCTTTTTTTCTACTGTTGCAGATACTTTTTTTCCCTAACCAATAACATTACAGTTATAGAAAATAAAATATAACTTCTGTAAACAGCATTTACCGTAAAAAAGGAAAATAAATAAAGATGACATCTTTACATAACCAAATAACTTTTGCTCTGTGTAAGTATATTATTTGTTTATAAAAGGATGCATGAAGATTATAATGATACGTAGAAACTAAAAATTGCATACCGAAGTAATTTCATGCATTTTTTTGTTAACTTTGGAAGAAATATGTCATTGGAATTCATAGATGAGCTTGGAAAAAATATTTTAACAAGAATTCTAGTATAGGTAATAGTTAATTCTATTATAATAAAATACAGGTTTTTTAAAAAAAATTATGAAATAATAAAAATTAGTAGTTTTATTTTTATAGATCTCCTTTTTCCCTTTTGTTTTAGTTCATACGGAAAATGCAGATATAATAATAAATGGAAAATGGAAAATATGGAATATGAAAAATGCAGAAAAAAGTTATATATATATATATATATATATATATATATATATATATATATATATATTTCGCATTTCACATTAATATGCAACTTTTATTCAATGTAATATGGATAAAAATGTTTTTTTTTTAATTTACCTTAATAAACGGTGACTCTACTCTATTCGTGATTCAATTACACATTTTTTACACTAGAGATAATCACATATTTCAAGTTGAAAACCATTTTAAACAACAAGCGTATGAGTAAAAAGAATTTTATACACCTACCACGGTTATAATAGTCTTATTTAATAAAATATTATTGGCCATTTGTGTTTTATTTAAAAACATTTCGATCTTTTGTGGCCTAATTGGAGCGATCTTTGTAAATTTTTGGGCCGTGGTTGCCTGGTGGTAAAGTCTCGGCTTCGGAACCGAAGGGTTTCAGGTTCGAGACTCGATTCCACCGAAGATCCGTCGTGTGAGGGGGTCTGTTGCATGTTAAATCTGTCAGGCCAAACGTCCTCCCGCTGGTGTGGCGTGGTGTGGAGAGGGGGGTGCCAGTTCAGGTGTCGTCCTCGTCATCTGACAGTGGTTCAAAATTACGAGGTCCGTCCCAAAATAGCCCTCGTGTTGCTTTAAAACGGGACGTTAATATAACTAAACTAAACTAAACTGGAGCGATCTTTGTATATCATGGCATAGGACTCTTTCATTGACTCCGATAGGGAGATGATTGAATCAGTGACATGACCTTAAGTCATGACTAAAGTTTTCTCAAGGCAAGTTAAATTTTTCTCAAGGTTATTAGTTAAGCCAAAGTAAAATACTGGTATTAATATTTATAGATGGCTATCATTTATACAGTTTTATATTTTACTTTTTATTCTCTTGATAAAAACATTACCTGGAAGGCAGCGTATGAATCTTCATACGAGCCAGAATAGAAAGCATCGGTTGGATTGACTTTAGAGCTCGTGTTCACAGATTGCAGACCTGAAAAATACCAAGAAATGAATAATATTTATTATTATTATGCCATATTTAGAGAAACATTAAGCTCTAAAATAAAGTTTACAAAAGGCATCTGAAATTACTTTAAATTATCCTAATTTTTCTATTCCATTTTCTAAGCAATCGTATTGCTGATTGATTCTCTTTAATAACGTTTGATTATATCAGAATATTGCAGGATACCTTTATTTTAAGTAAAAGAATAAAATTAAGCAATTTTTAACATTTCTAGTACCTTACAACTTAACTTTTTTTACCTGTTAGTAAAACTTAATTTTTAATTTTTTTCTCAGTTGTATGTGTATTTCTTTGTCTTTAAAATGACCTTTGTGTAAATTTTATGTTAAAAGTGATAAGTTGCTTTCTTAAATCACTGCTCAGATGTCTACTTCTGGCGATAGAATGTTTAATTTCGGAAGTAATTACTATCTATACATAGCTTATTAAAATGTATTGCAAATGTATTTAAAAAGTAGGTATCCGAAATTTCGCTTAAAAATATTTAATAAATAACATATAAAAGTACTTCTTATTATCTATTAAATGCTAACGCAATGAAAATTTAATTTCAGTGCTTTATAAAGCAACACAAAATGCAGCACTCTCGTATAACTTCCTTGAAATTAATGAAAAGATTCAATGTTGATTATTTTTAAGGTATTGCTTATATACCAAAATTTCAAATTGGTTATAGTTAACAGCAATGAGCTGAATGCGAATTTTTGATTATGTATAAATTAGCTAAAGTTGTTTTTAAAAAGATATGACCATCATTTTACATTGCTATTAAAATGCATGTTATCTCAAAAAAGGCACTTACATTTTCAATAATCATTTCCTGAACAACTGATGACGTACCTCAAAAATTAATTGAAGAGTAGAAAGCGATTACCAAATTACAAAAGTTACATTACAAATATAAAAACTGTATTAAGAGTGTATAATTTTATTACATTTCCAATCATGTGTCCGATTGCTGGACAATATTGAGGCATGTTTTATTTGTTTTTAGGTGATGATTCGAAATGAGAAGTGGACTGTACTTTTTATTTTTCCATCGTTTTAATTATATACACTCTTTTTGCGATGAGTAGTTCATATAATACATAGCTGATTGCTTGCTGGCGTGCCAATGGGGGTCAACGTTATAATGAACCCCTGAAAGATTAGACCAGAAGTACTGGTAAAAGGGTTGGCATAATTTTAAGATTGCCAAGTTTAGTGTTTTAACTAGATTCGCATGAACATTAGGCAAAGAAATATAATTTGTGTACAATCAGATAATGAAATTTAAAATTTTACTTCTTCATTTTAACAAAAACTCATCAAAATTATTTACAATTGTTGGTCGGAATCTGGATATTTAATAACTTATATGTTCACATGCTCACTGTGAAATGGAATTTAACAATTTTTAACAACAAAATTCTAGTAGTAAACTGCTGGAAACCCTATCAATAACATATTTGTTCAACTGATAGTATCGGGTTATAGTAGTATATACTAAAAATAGAGCGTTACACAGTAGAACAACGTGCTGACACAAGATTTAAATTAAATAAAAAAACACAGTTTTTAAATTGCTTTTTTTCATTGGAAAAATACACAGGATAGAGTTACATATGGAAAATAGTTTAAATCGTCCTCATGGCTTTGCTAACCCATTCACACATTTATCGAAAATTTTTGTGACAGTTTTGCATAAATGTGGTTAAATTTCATTTATGCAGCTTTGAATTTCCTCCTCTAATGCAAGCATTCAAAGCAACCAAGCTTGTTAGTATAAACTTTTGACTTCAAATAATCCCATAAAAAATGTAATGGTTTTAAATAACACGATCTAGGGAACCAATTCTCTAATTTTCAAACTTGGTCTGCCAGGATTTCATTATTTTTGAAATATTGTTCAACACTTAAAACTCGATGTTCTTTTTTACCAATTGAGAAACTATCAGCAGCCAAATGGAGTTTTTAATAGTTTTTTCAACACGCAAAAAAGGTGGTAAAATTTCATTAATTTTGCATTAATTTTGGGGCACACTTTATAACATATGCTGCTTCAAATTCCAAATGGCTAAATGAAATAATTTGTTTTATTTAGATATCTAAAAGATGTGCAAAATCACTATTAACCTGGTTGAGTTTTGTCTGAATAACAGAAATTAGATCCGTAATCTGTCGGTGGATTCAAACTCGAAAGAATTTGGAAAACCTAAATAAAAAAAAATTATGGGAATTAGTAGATATAAGAAAATATATTCGTAAAATTCAGTCATAAGAAACGAAAAAAAAAAAGCATTACTTTGTCTTTTGTTAATTGATCACTTGAATCGAGAAGGGAAACGCTTTTGTCTACTACTTTCACACCGCAAAGGGAATTAGGTGAAGAAGTGATTTGGATTGCAGTATCAGTTCCCGGTTGTGCCTCTTGATTCATGAATGCAAAAGATACCTAAAACAATATAAACTTTTTTGATTACTATAAAGAAGCCTTTATAATAGGGTGACAACGTGCTGTAGTTTCGATAAATATACAGGTTGATTCAAAAGTCCATGAACATGCAGAAATTCTATAATTTACCGAATAATATAGATAGAGAGGCGCATATTAGCATACCTGCTTTAAATGACATTGGTGTTCTATTAAAACCCGTATTGAATCTGAACTTCGGGAGTGAAGCCTTGAAGGTGTTTGCACGCCCGGGTAAAGATAATGCGATAACGGCTTATAATTTATGACTTTTAACTTTCTCATCATGGAATGAGGCTTCCACGACAGCTCTAGAATTTTCGGTAACCTGAATTCTGTAATTTTGAGTGTTGGAAGTAACGTAAGAATGTGAAATGTGCTTTGCTGGTTCACAAAACATAAGAAAATCAATTTCCGTCCTCTTCCTTTTTTCTTTCTGGTTTCTCCTTTTTTCAGTAAAATAAAATGTCATTTCAAGCAAATGTACTTATTTTTAGTTTTCTATTGACATTATTCAATAAATTATTGAATTTTCAAATATTAGTGAACTTTTGAATCACCCGTTACTGCAAGCAGTTACAGAGCAAAGATTAACAGAACATGATTTTGTATACACGCTCTATTTCAAACTATTTTCATTGAATTTTTTCAATATAATATTTCATGCATGCTACAGACGGTTGGCTGAAGTTGTCAAAAATTTTGGAGGGCTTTCATTGTAACCATTTCGTTAAGTCAGAGGTTGCATCAATGCAACTGAGAAAGCTTGACAAATTGTAAAAGGTTTTGGCGGAGGCAATTTTTTAGATATCGAAAAAGAAAAGAGAAGTAATAGGAAGAACCGAAAGAAGACGAATAAAGAATTCTTTGAAGCAGTGGAAAGTGAAAACAAAAATAATGAAGAAGATAAATTGATTTCAACTTATAAGAAGCTAAAGAAATTATTGGAAAAGCGTCACAGGAATTATTCAATTATTTTAAAATAGAGATAAATTTTATAGGAGAAAGAAAAGGGAATTGTAGAAGAATATCCGACATCCCCGAGGTGATGGTAAAGTTGCTCCCAAGCAAATTTTACTCTTCTTTAAAATTTTAAATTTTCGATCCCAATTTAATATGATATACCTAAATTTTAAGCAATAATAAAATTTTCTGAGTCTCTTTATTATTCCTTTACTGTATTTTTCCCAATTTAAATACTTAATTTTGTTTGTACTCTGCATATTTTTACGTAAACTATACGTAACACTTTTTTCCATCTGCCCATTCGATACAGACTTGTTTTATCATAATATGACTAAATTCAATTTTCATGACAGTCTTATGTTTTTATAAATATTTTTTTACCTTTTTCTGTGTTTATTTACAACTTTAAAATTATTCTAAGGGTATCAAGTTATGAGTTTACTTGAAAAATTTTAAATTACTCAAAAGTTGGTAAAATTCTATTCTGCATAAGATGTTAAGATTGTCGCATTTCTTCTTTCTTTTTTTGGAGCTATTCAGATTATACCAGGATCACCAACTCCGAATTGTAAATCGTCACGAGATTTTTTTCCCCTTCGTACGATTCCACATAAAGATATCTGATGAAAGGTAATGTCTACACAGTGTTTGAACGGTGACATGCAGTCAAATTTTCTCGATTGCTATCCTTGAAAATCCTCCGAAGTATCGTATTTATTCTTCTCAAGTTTCTAAACTCTTGTTTTCTTTACTACTGACGTAGTTTCGATATTTTATTATCACAATTCGGAAATTATAGGCTTAAACGCTGGGCATGTAAATATTATCATGCTATAAAATAAGATTTTGTTGTAGTATTTTCTATTCTTTCAAATATTTTTCACTCTCCGAAAGTAAGCTTTCATTTTACTGAGTAATAAATTCACTTACCACTCATATATATATATATATATTATATTTTTCAAATATTAATTGAAGTTAACAAACTTTATAAACTATAAAAAGAATGTAAAGTTTAGAAACATACAATCAATATTTAAAAAAAACAACCGAATACCTGATTTTTGAAGCATTTTTCCACTTGAATTGTTTGAGTATCTGCAACAGTTTCTCGATCTTCTCGCACATAGAAAATGAGCAAAGTGAATGAATCTGACAAGGAAGCGTCGACATCGATCGGGATGCTCACTTCTCCAATTGGAGGGACATATCTAATGTCAATAAAATGATCTATTCACCATGAACAAGTGTGT
>JAPMOQ010042621.1:1303699-1320767 GCA_026543055.1 Argiope trifasciata
ATTAAATAATCTAATAATCTATTTATATTTTGAGAGTAAAAAAAATATCCTTCGATTTGCTGAAAAACTTTGTATTACTGAAGTTACAAAATTAATTTTAAAATATACTTTAAAAAAATTTAAAAGATAGAATGCATTATCCATGAGTCCCTAAAAGACAGAATGCATTATCCATGAGATAGTAAAATTTCCAGTATTTAAGGTTTACTTTCTTATAATATGCAGGAGTACTCATTCTTAGTTTTAAAGTAAAGAGTTTCATATAATTGAGTAATTCATAGAAATCAAGTCCGCCAAATTTAAGTGTTTTCATAAGTTTATATATATGTAAGTAAAAAGATAATTTTTTTAAAAAAATCTGATTTCAGTATCATTATTTTGCAAATTCGTATTTTGTAAGAAACTTTACTTTTTCTATTGAAGTAAATAAAACGATGCGCATATCTGAATTTGTTACTTTTCAAGTAGCTTCTTTTATGTATATGCATTATTAAGTAAGCTTAATTCCTATTTCAAGTAAAGGACACAAAAGAAATAAAGTTGAAATTAGAAATTTCGGCACTTTAAGCTTCATATTCAACATTAGTGAATGAATATTCCATTCAGATCATGTTCTTTACTGAATACTCCATTCAGAATGCGTTCCACGCACTTCTTGTTCAGGCCAGACTAATTATTGTTCATTCACAAAATAATTTTCATTCATATCATGTTAGTAATTCTTAATTTAATAAACAACACCAAATTAAATTTTAACTTGGAGATGATAAATGGCAAAATCTTATCTTTGGTAGATAGCATTTGAAAGAAATCGGATATCGCTGGCTAGAACGAAAAGGATCTCTGAATATGTTTAACACTTAACATGCTTCTCTAATTTTTTTCTATGATATGCTGAATGTGCGTATTAACTTATTATTTGTTTTTTAAGAATAAGTATGCAATAAAAATATACTTTAAGAAAAATGAAATTTCTAAAACTATTTTTTTTTAATTCTTACCTTGATGCTTTTGCACTTGGACAATTATCTTCATCCGCAGCCTCAGATTCACTTAATGCTGATTCTGGTAATACTGGGGAAATTTGTGTTTCGGAGCCATCAATAATTTCATTATTATTTTCATATTTACTTGAAACATCATCATAGATGTTAAATGTCACATGTTTTGAGCCACTTTTCACGATTGTACCTTGTTTCAGGATCTGAAATGCACAAAACGTAATCACTCTTTATTATTATTTTTTGCTTAGGAGCCAATTTGACTTTGAAGTTTTATGAAATTAATGGAGTACAGTATTTAAAGTAATAAAGTTATCAAATATTAAAATTAACAAAAGTTATTTAAACTTTGAAAAATAATCCCTGATTTGAATTTATAAAGAATTAAATGAAAATTGTTAAAGTTAGAATATTAATTAAAGTCGAATTAAATTACAGTAAAAATTCGGATTGCGATGCTGTACTTATCATTTAATTCTTTCATTTCACAAAACATGTTTTTTGAATATTTTATTCTGTAAATCCCCTATATTTCTAAACAGTTTTAAACTTTAAAGATCTCACGTTTAACATGAATTAGGATTTTCAAAATAAATAAGATCGTGATTGCTTAACCATCAAATTATTTTAAATATAAAGATGAATTGTCCTTTTTTTAACAATGAAAACTCAATAATTTTTACTAAATGAGCTCTGAAATAAGAGCAGATGAACTAATTTTAATTAAAATTAAAACTAAATAATTTTTGCCTTGATAATCAAAACTAATTTTTCATGATTTTTTGAATATTTTACTTCAAATCATTGGGAAAAATGTCAATTAGAATTTTTAAAAAGTATTTATTCAGTTAAAGCTTCTTGTTACATCAAAAATCACTTCAATGTAAATTATACTAAAATGGAGATCATTAGAAAATATTACCAAACATACCTGGTACTGTAATTGAAATTCGGTACTTTCTTTAGCAGTAAATAGAAGTTTGACTTTTTCCTGTGTTCCACATGGGATAGGTTTGTCAATAGTTTCCAACTGAATAAAACTTCCAGAGGGTGAATAAAAAGGATTTAAATAAGCGCTATCTGAGGCGCTTCCTAAGCCGTTTCCTCCAATGTATTTCAATGACCTCGCCTAGAAATTTAAACATAGGAATGAGCACGCAGCAATATTTTAATATGAAAACGCAAATGAAATAGTTACCAATAACTATGAATCGATATTTTGTAGGTGAATAAATTTATACATAGTTATTAAAAATGTGGCAATATATATATATACATATATGATGTAATATGTATAAAATGTATGTTTGTGTACATGTCTCTTATCCCTTCCTAAAGCGTTCATTCAACTCCGATGAAACTGCTCAGCTTATTGTTTTCACCTACGGGATGGTTATAGGGATAGTAAAATTCTATTTCGTTCTATTTCGATAAAACATTGTCAAATTATTGATTGATTGCACTTAATAATATTTTTTTCGGCAGCAACAACGCTATAAAATAAATGCTGCTGCTAATAAATTATAAATATAAATTAATAAATACAAAAATAATGAAATAATTATAAAGTAAATCGTAATATTTAAATTATAAATATAAATAATATATTTTAAAAAAATCTCCTTTAAATTTTATTTATTTGAAGAATCCAAGTCTTACATGTAAACTGATGGACGTTGAATCGACGTTTTGGGGTACTAAGGCATATTTGATATACCCATTTAAATTTGATGTATAATTCTTGCAGAATTTCACTTCTTTTGTAGCTAACCAGGTGTCGATTATTCTTTTCCTGCTCACTGTTGCACAGATTTCAACTGGTTGTCCTGGTGCAGGAGTGTTGTCAGGATGTGTTACTTTCAGCTGTTGTGAAAAAAATATCATGTTAAATTCTAGAGTATTAGATACATCTTCAATGAACATAAAAACCAATTATTTGGATTTCATGTAAAAGAGCATACCTTTCCGTTGTATGGCAAGCCAGGCTTATAATATTGTCCGTGATTGCTGTCCACATTGAAATTTAGATTTAAAGGTGAGTAGCTTCTATCCAAATAATCAGTTTTGTTTACTTCCACTCCTAAAATTAAGCATATCAATTTATTTGATTGTAATAAAACAATATTTATGAAAACAATTAATGTATGTATTAAAAATAAGTTTTAAACTATGCGAACCTCGATGTATACGTAATTTTTAAAATTTTCTTCTTTAACGATTAAGAGCTATTTTTGTAGTTTTCAGCAAAGTATCAATTAAAGGAGAAGGAGTTTGCAATGCATTGTCTTCTCTGTTTTAAAACAAAAATGAGCATTTTTCTTGGATTTGAATTACCAGTGAATTTAATTATCTTAATATATTAGCAGATGTTCCAGATAACTTATTTTTACATTGAAAAATACACAAATGTCATTTCTGAAGTATATTTTATTAAAAATAATATTATATATGTTTAAAATATGAAAATAAACTTTTAGTCCATCCCAATTGATACAGATATCTGGCATTTGATTGAAGCTTCAAAACGTTTCAACAGTAAAAACTTTGTAACAAGCCTATGTTTGTATATATATTTTTTAAAAATTTACCTTAATGTTAATTTTTTTGAAATAAATATTGAATTGTAAGAAATCAATAAAATCAGTAATTATTATTGCTTCAAAATATAATATTTCATTGTTTTCGTCTAAGAATTGCAAGAAATTTGAAAACAATAACTCATGATTAATCTATTTTTGCATTCTATCTTTCTGAAAGGAATTTTTTAAATTCGTTAGAATTAATCATGTACATGACATAAAAATGACATAGAGTATCATTTTTTTCGTTTTATTCAGTTAACATGTCCCTAAGCATGAAAAAATCTACATTTAATATATTTCCTTAAACCTGTTTATGTTTAATAAATTATTCATTACATACTAACATTTTAAACGAAAAATGTCACTTATCCGATATTAAAGCTGATTACTTTATGAAGCTTTGAATCTCATTATTTTAGAGTAATTAACGTATGACTTGAGGAAATATTGCATGTCGACCATCAAATCAGTCTAGAATTGCTCAAAGAATTGTTTGCTATCGAATAGTTTTTCTTTTTTCATTGAAGAAAAGCAAATGTTTTGAAGAAAAATGAAATAATTACCTGTTCCATCTTCTATAACATTGGCTGAGACTTGCACCCTTTTGTAATTATGATTTCTTTTAGGGTCTATTTCAGTGACATTTATGGTGTAATTATAGCACCCGTCAATCTAAAAGATTTGCAACAACATATTGTAGAATTCTAGCATTCAAAAAAATTAAATAGGAAAAATATAGATATACTAAAAGTAAGCTTCCAAGCTTTAAGAATAAAATTTATTTTTTTTATATACATTATTAAATAAAAATATCATGGGAAGATAAGCGTATTAAATCAGTCTTTTTGGAAATTGCAATAAACAATTTCTTATAAAAACTATAGTTTAAAACGTTTCTAATATGCTTTAGACAATAATCGATACGCATTTCCTTGAAACCAAATATCAGATCACCAGTCTCACAGATTGCAATTTATTATAAAAATGGGGAAATTTCATTGCTTATATCTTGTGACATGCTAGATTCATGTCAGTTTGGGAAGGTTATTTATATGAGAACAATAAAAAATCATTTAATCATTTTAAAGATTGCATTAAAGGGCTTTAATTTTTTAATTTTCATTTTGAAAAAAGTTATTATAAAGTTGATTACTGATTTTTGACAGCTGAATCTTCCAATTTTAAGATGGCCCTTGCGCCAGAAAACCCAAAACAACCCTCCGCTTAGGGTAAAAATTTTCAAATGCATGTTCTAGTTTTTCGTAAATGCCTAATTTAATACATTATACATTCTTCTATCTCAAAATGCAGAAAACAATAATATGGAAAGAACTGATGTAATGTAACAGAATGTGAAAAGATGTAGTAATTATATACTAAACATTTCTACTGTCTTATTTTGATAAGATTAAGAAATAAGGACATTCTAAAAAATTCCTGATTTTCTATAACATCGTTTTAGGTTATATATCTAAGGATTTTTTAAAATATGAAAGAGAAAAATGAGTGAACGAAATGAGAAAAAATCTTTAGGAAGTAGAGACGAATCAAAATGCACTTAAGGTTTAATTGAAGTTAACTAAAGACATAAGAAAAAAATAACGTGATAATATGTGGAAAACCAAATTCAATTTCTTCTGATTCAATCGCTAGGAAAGTTGAGAAATTTAGCATTCAGGATTAAAGTCATACTAAATATGTAGAAAATATGTAATATTTTTTAAACCAATTAGAATTAGAACCAACCTCAAGTGAATTTTGCAAAATCGGAGTTCTATAATATGAAGATTCATATTCATACATTTCCAGAGATATATTCAAATTCAAATGAGCCTGTACCGGCTTACCGTACGTGTACCTGCGGAAAAAGAATTAAAAATTTTAAAGAAAACTATAGTAAAAATATAATAATTATAAAAATGATAATAATATTCATAATACATTTAAAAAGTTCTTTATAAATTATCCATTAATAGAAGAAAAATGATAGTACTTACTCAGCGCAAACTGATACTGGAATGCTGTCTGCATTTTCAAGTACATAGGGAGGGAATTTAATTGAAACTTCGAACTTTGGCAGTTCTGTAAAAGAAAGAAAGTAATACAAGGATAGATACTGAACAATCTGGAATTTTGCGTTATGTCTGGAACAATTTTTATGAAAACATTTATGCATTTTTCATAAATTCTTCCAATAATTAGTAGTCTAAAAGACGTTATTCAAATGCTGAATGAAATCATATTGCCTTTAAAATCAGAGTGTATTTCTACAATCTTCCTTGTAGTATAAGGTGAACTTTGTGGGAATTGACACATTTCATTGACAAGTTTTTATGTTTGCTTATTGTACGCTTCTACCTGCTTTCCAAAAATTCCAAATGAAGCTAGAGGATGGGAAAACCATTTAAACGGGTTTCTAGACGTGCCACCATTTTAAAATACACATTAAAAAAGTTCCAATGTTTGTTTGTTTTTATGAAACAGTTCAATAATAATTTCTTAAAATTGTGGATCTAGATCGCATAGAATATTTTGCAGTTTATTGCTACATTGAAACTATTTCATTTAGTGCAGTTTTATAATTAATATTAGAAATAACCCGTTCACATCTTTTTAATTACATTTTTTGTATAAATACAGATAAAAAGTATTTTTTAGTTTATCTATTTCCAAAGTAAATATTGG
Source organism: Argiope trifasciata (assembly GCA_026543055.1). Classification (NCBI taxonomy): domain Eukaryota; kingdom Metazoa; phylum Arthropoda; class Arachnida; order Araneae; family Araneidae; genus Argiope; species Argiope trifasciata. The sequence continues at coordinate 1,309,968 of JAPMOQ010042621.1, forward strand.
ATAAATGGCATAGGTAATGATTAATTTCCTAATGAGCGTCCATTTATACGAAGTACTAAATTAATATATCTATATCTGATCACTTGCAATAATGAGAGGGAAAAACTGGTTACAAATAATGGCTTATTTATAATTTAAAATTTTCATTCGAACATATTATTAATTTTTAAAAAGTTATAAGCCAGTCTCAAGGATAAAGATAAGGTTTTAATTAGTACAATAGCTTAGAAGTGGAGAATTATTACTTGGAAGGTTTTTTTTATACGAAATTACATGTATATTAGATTTCATATTCTATTACATCTATATTAGAAGTCATAATGGGTAAATTATACGCATTAAAAGTCTTGCATTGCGGCTATCCACATTTTTTCTTCACCAGAATAGTATTATGAGAAGACTTTCGTTACTTTTAAAAATGCCAATTATACTTTTGAAAAGATGTAAAGAAGACTCTTTGTTTTCCCCTCTACGGTATACAGGTACCAAATATGGAATACAAGAATAAGGAGAATGCAGATCATTTAGCGGGAACAAAAAATACTGGTATTAAACCAGGAAGGAGATGAAAATTATCCATTTTATTTATTGAATTCCAGTTTCAACTTAATCATAGAATTCTCAACATATATTTCTGTGGAAAATTGTCTGTCTGTCTTTCAATGCTTAAAAAACTTTCAGATATCCATTTGTATGAACACAGGCATTCATATCTTTGATGTAGACACATAGATGAATGTACGAAAATCATAAACTGGTATATTTTTCTTTCTATACCCAAAAAAAGGATTTTACAGATACCTCCATTTCAAATTATCAAGATATTCATTATATCCCCAATCAGAAGCAATTTCTTTTGAATTGGTTTTTGGAAAAGAATATCCTAGTAAAAATTGCTCTTTAAGTGTTTATAATTGCTACAGCCTGTAATTTAATTAAAAATTAACATATTGAAACATTTTAAATCAATAGAAACTTTATGCAAAATACGGTCAGTTGAATGATTAATGAATTTAAAGAAAAAATAAATATCTGATATCGAGGAAAATGTTCTGCTGAATGAAAACTGCTAAATAGTTCTCTGTTTTTTTCATTCGTGATGTACGTTCGAAGAATCTATTGTTTAATTTCGATTGAAATTACCTACCTCGTAGTTAATAAAAATGCGAAACATTCATTTCTAAACATGAAGTTATTGCATTAATTTAAAATATTTTCATTACTTTAATAAAGTAAATCTGATTTTCTGATGAAGAACTTTTAATAGAATATTATTTTCATGCAAAGAACATTGATATTTAGCATACTTTTAACTGTCACATAATATAAATCTTAAACCAGTAAAAGGATAAATATAGTCAAATAAAGGAAATATATGAAAAAAGTTCATAAATTTAACAGAAATCTTACTGTATTCTTTGACATCAAAAGTGGTTGTCTGTGAATCTTTATCTTTGTTTACTGTGATTCTCCATGTTCCTTGAACGGGTTCATCGGCCAGTGGAAATTCATTCTGTGCAATTCCTATAAAAGTGAGTAACAGATTCTTGAAATTGTAATACGTTATAAGGAAAACTAATCAGTAAATACACTTAATATAACTTTGTCATACTTAATATGATATAGTTAATAAGATTAATATAATTAGTAAGATTTGTCATTAAAATGTCTATAGTACTATTAATTAGAAATAACTCTGAACAGAGAATTATTTTCACAATTTAGCATTCTCTCTAAAAATTTTTATTTATGCAAGCATTTCATGAAAATTTGACAATGTTAACTAGATTTAGTCGTTATTAAACTAATTATTTAATTAAATTTACTCTGACTTGACAAGTACATTAAAATAAAAGTTTTATTTTATTTGAACTTCAACTAAATAATATTTGCAAATAATATCGGAAAAAAAATTGTCTATAATAACTTAAAAAATATTGATGGAAAATTTTAAATGCACAAGGCACTGTAAATGTTATTTTAGTCACTAAAATATAAAAATTAAATTATTTATTTAAATGAAAAAAAGTAATGGGATATTTTTTTAAAAAGGAAAGGAGTAAGGAAATTTTCACTAAAATTTTGTATATTTTTAGAAATGAAAACTGTACTACCGATCAAAAGAGTTCAGTTGTTAAACTTTCATCATTAAGTATATTCATGGTAAAATTAATAATATGAAGATTAAGAGTAATGTAAACAAAATAGAAAATAAAATCAGTTATATTTTAAAAGTAAAAAAGAGATAAATTACAAATATTTCATATACATAGATTTCAAAATAAAGTTTGACCAAAGCATAAGCTGATAATTTTGTGGGTAACTCTGACGGTTTCAGTTAATAAGCCTTATTAATTTCGAATTCATCCATCCTTTCAGAAAGAAGAACGCAACATAAATATCATAGTAACAAGATAAATGAATTTAAAATGTTACTATTGAGGTATTAATGAATTTTAATTATTAATGTTTTAAAATACCTTTTCCAAGCTGAACTCTGTTAAATTGAAATAATCTAGTTCCTCTAGGGTCTTCGACGTAAACATCAGCTACCTGAAAATAAATGAACATGTTTAAAAATAAACATTTTAGAAAAATAATTAATACTTATAGAAAAAATAAATGAAAAAACAAACAAAAAAAGAAAGAATTCTTATATTGTTCATCGTCATGCATTGTAGAAGGCGTCCAGAAAAGAGCAAAATTATTGTATATTTGAATACAGAGGAATTGAATCCAGTGATTTTTAATAAGTAATTAGATTTAATAAGTAATCAATAATTAGATTTATTTCTAAAATTATAATACTCTGTAATTCTAGATGTTTAAGAAAGGATCATAATATTTTTTAAAAATTATATTGGTTTCTGTAATTACATTCTGAATTTATCTGTATTTGTTAAAAAAAGGTCATTTCGATATTTATCGAATATTTTCAAATTGAATCAATCTAATAATATTTTTGAAAGAAGAATTATGTATTATTGGTGGTTAAAAATATTGTATACGTAATTCTGAACACAATTTTTCACAGTCACTGCTGCTTAGTTGTCAGAAGTACACATCGTTTTAATAAAAACTAGGAAAAGAAACTTTTTGAGCTTCACTTTCTGCAAATGTTTTCAGTCAGAATTAGTGAAAATTTGTGGAATATTTCAGCGCTATTACAAGCTGTGTTCTCAAAGGCGTTTTGACAAACAGATGTTGATGCATTCCTTTTTTACATTTTTTTTTTTTACAAAATATATGCATAACTGTATATGTTAAACAAATGGAATCACATGAATTACTTCTTTTTTTTATGTTGAATTTTTCCAAAATTAGACGAATTTTGCTTTATAATTTTATTTCAAAATGAATGCAGTTTTTCACAGTTGAACTCAGTAAATCTAGTGATTATTTTAAAGAGTACCTAGGGTATCAAGCATCTATATGCAGGTTTACTTTTAAAGTTATAAGCGATATCAAAATGAATTTCAAACGCGGGATCGAACATGAAATAAATGCAGTTTAAGCACTTTTATATGGTTGTGCAGGTCATGTCGAGCCACATGTCAATATTTAGTCACAAAAAAAAGTTTGAGTATGTGTAAACTCGCGTTTTTTTCTGATAGATATACTGAAAAAACAAAACCTTATCTAAATATGAAATTTGATCCAAAACTTTTGATAAAAATACACGAAATAAATTTATCCGTTTTTAAATTTATCCAAAAAAGGTCCGTTTAAAATTATAAGCTTTAATTATGTTTAATATTTTTATCATGGCTGGCTTATAATAATATGGCTTAAAAAGCCCTTAAAAGAATCTTCAATCATTTTATAGAAAAAACTTGTTAGTCGGGAAAAACGGGGAGAGATTAAGAATGTAACTTTCCCATCAGTTTAAGAAAAAATGATTTAGCTCTCGTAGCCCATGCTTTGTTTGCTACAGATGCTTGCCCACAACTATTCGGGGGAGAAAGAGGTTTGGAGCGGAATCTGAGAGGATATCCAGGCATATATTTTCTTAATAACTACCAACTAAGTGACACCCTTTTATTGTATATTACCCATGGCGCTTTTCAAGTCGACCGACCAAAAGTTGTCAGCGATTTAAGCCTAAATTAGTGTTCCTTGTTCTTTCAGTAGTACCATCTAGGGACAAGATTACGACTCAACTACTTGATGCTTCACATCCGCTTGCAGAACCCCTATTTACAAGGGGCCAAATTCACACAACTCACAGATAGAACACAGAATAACAACCATGCCGAATCAGGATGCCCAGATCACGGAGAAGATACTCTACCCCTATGCCAGGATGCCGGCGAAGGATACTTATAAATTAGCATCTTTAGATTGGTAGCCATCTTGAAATACTACCTCAAGATAAAAATTTGAGTAGTGTCGGAAGAACTGAAAGACCCTCCACGCTATGTTAGCAACTGAAATAGATTTTCTTAGACAGAATACAATGCACTAAATGAAGCAGGTTTTGAGAGTTAGGTTGACGAAGCTGTGAGTTTTGAACACATCATAGTAATTTTAAGAATTTTGAAAAAATAATCTGCTAAAAAATTTAATAATTTCAAAATATTGCAAAATTAATTATTTTCAAATTTAATATTATATATAAATATAATCGTACTAAAGTATAAAGCGTATATTTCACAAATTATATCCGCATCTTAAGAAAAAATTACTGTTTGGCAGGTTTCAAGACAGTGGGATGCCAAACTGTTATGTATAGGGATGTGGAAATCGGTAATCCTCATTATGAACGACGATCATTTCCTACCCGAAATAACAGAAAGAAAAATGTCAGCGTCGCAGACAAAGAAGCATAAAGTTTTGTTCGTGATTATTGTAATTGTTGAGTGAGTTTATTATTTAACACACAAATATCACATTATTTCAAATGTGTGACTGGGAAACATTTCCCCATAAAGTTACTTGAAAGCATTTATTTAGTACAATTTCGTATGTGAGATACTTAAACATAATCTAATAACTATATGCGAAAGGTACAAATTTTGCCATTCTATATACAACTGCTTGATTCTGTAATTTATGAATTTTACTGATGAACCTTTTATTAGATCTCATTTTACTATCATAGTAAAAAGACCACAAATGAGTGTTTGATGCGAAACACAAAGTGCGTTGATGTGAAACTTTTATAATGGATTAGACAGTCAAAATTTAAATATTTTGTAAATTTCTTTAAACATCTTTCCTTAATTTAAATATGACTATTTACTGCTATGGTAATAATTTTGAATGAACATAAGTGCTTAATGTTATGCATACTAATTTTGAATTAGCTTGCATGATATAAAGTATTATGTGCTTTCATAAAATATTAAATTTATGATGGTGACTGCTTATTATTTACTTCTCATAAATAGTCTATAAGATAAGAAATGTTGTTGATATATTTCAATTGATCGGAAAATTATTATTTGATTTAATACTTACATCATTCTCTTTGTCAGATGGTCTTAAATTTTTATCAACTTTCAACACACGGAATTTCACTAAAAATAAAACACAATAAACAGAGTTATTAAATAAAATAAACCAAAAAAAAAAAAGAACTTTCTGAAATAAAAATTTGGCCTGAAGATTTTATGTTAATCACGTTTCATATTTTTGTTTAAAAGACGAGTCTATAAATTTTATTTATTTTAAATATGAACCATTTGTAGGTGAATAATACCAATGTACGATTACAATATCATATTGCCTGTTCAAATAAATGAATCGTATTTAGATTCACGATTTTAAAGAGCAGTTAAAGTCAAATGATTTATTGATATTTATACAATTCCTTCTGTAAAACTTATATAGAATTTCATACCTAAAAGGCTTTAAAACAGCTTATTAAGCTGCAGGGCACACATGAAATATATATGGAATGTTAAACGGAAAGAGAAGCGTAATCTATTGCTTTAAGATAAAATTATTTTTATTTTTAACTGATAATTGCCACAGAAGAATGTGAATAGTTCAGGAATAAAGTGCAATTTCTTTACTAGCTTTAGAAAAAGAATAACATTTAAAAAACATATTCAAAATACATTCTAATTTTAAAAAAAGTATTTTATTAAAAATTTAGAAATAACATACTAAGTTAGTTTTTACTTGCTGTTGCTTGATTATATTTCAATAAAATGCTTAGAAGCATATTTTGATTTGAAAGATGTATGAAATATTAAAAATTATAATATTACCTACAGACATTTTTAAGCACCTGGTTTCGTCCATGGCACTTGAAACTATATGTAAATACGTTTGATAATGTAGAAATAGGTTTTCATTTGTTATTGTAATTTCATTTCTTTATTAAAAAATTTTTATTCCTTCCGTATTTTATTTACTAATACGAAAATAGTACGACATAATAATTTAATAATACGACAAAACTTAGATTTAAAAACAAAATATTATATTTAAATACGATGTAATACGTAAATGGAATTACATAAATGGGAAATGAATATTACAATGATAAATATGTGTGGTGAAAATAAATTTTCTTCTTAACTTAAATAAAATATAGTTAATTATAAATTTTTAATTGATGTAACTAATATATTGTAATTATAATTTTTTCTTAATGTAAGTGATGCGTAGTAATTAATAAGTATTAACTATACATTTTTAACTACAATGTAAGCAATTTTTAATAAAAATAATTTTTTTTAAATATGTAATGTGGAGTAATTATAAATTTTTCCTCTACGATTTCTCACTTAGAAAACATGATGGTTTAAAAGTGAATATAATAAAGGATTAGAAAATTATATAAGAAATAAAAAAAATTCTTTTTTTAAAGATTTGAAGGATTTTGTATCCTTTTTTCTTCTCAAATATTATGTACATTTTGAATAGCTATCATGTATATTTAAAACTTTATTCAATAAGGAAATTCTTTTTAAACAGCAAATAAATGTGAAAATTGGTTCATTCTATAATGGGATTTTATTTTAAAAATTAATAAGTCTTTAAATGTAAAACAAAAAAAATACCTGTTTGTCCAGGCTTATACAATGGCTTATCTGTCTGAATAATATAAACGTTTGCATTTGCACTCGAAAATTGTACTTCATCACTGCCGCTGATTGACTTCCCACATAAAGTTCCATTAATTTGTAGTCTTCCATTATATACATTATTTGTGTCGTTAAATGGATTTAACACAAAACTTAATATTGTATCCTTTTTGCCTGTAATTAAAAAAATAAAAATTAATATGATGTGGAAAATAAAACAAATATAATAATGGAGAGAATTGATTTTCTGACCTTTTGGTATATTGTAAAACTGTTGCTGGGCAAGTGTTTCATTTGAATTGTAATTTTTCTTGTAGAATAATTGAACATTCAAAGAACTATCTTCCAGACATCCAAATCGAATCAGCTGCAACTGGTTATTCTGTCCTTTTTTCAAGTATCGTGGAGAGGTGAAAATATAGCCACTGGAAATAAACAAGTATTTTTCTAAACCAAAGTAAATGCAGAATTGAAATCATAGCAGAATTCACATATGTGATGGTTAAACTTGATAGTTGAAATAATGAATCTTTTCCCAAAACTTGGCGAGATGTATTTGTAACAAAAAATGCTTCTTTTATAGTTTTTTTAATATTTAAAAATTAAATAATGTAATTCAATGGAGACTTAATAAGTTATGAATGAATTGAAATCAATAAATATTCAATATTTTACTTGAATTTTTCTGTTAAAAAGGAATTCTTATTCTCCTTAAAATACAAAAAATACTTTTTACTATTATTGAATTTTCTTATTCTTGTAAATTTTAACGAATATATTTCTATTTTATTAACATGAACCGTTAAAATTTTGATTGTAATAAAACTAAAACAATACCGAGCATAAAAATTAAGTGTACATACAAAATGATGCGTACAAATATCGTTTATTAGATTATTTTAAAATTATGCTTGAAATTAATTTATTAATAGAGAATTTCGAGTACAAAATTTAGTGTAAGAATATATCTTAAAATTAATTTAAGTATTTCAGATATTTTTTTAAATTCAAAGTTGAATAGGAAAAGTATAATTTTATTAAGAATAAACTAAATATTATCAACTTCGTTGACTTCATACATAAAACATGCTTTAATTAATATCATTTTTCCGAAGATACTTTGTTGAAATTTTTAAGTTCATCACAAAAATTTGATAAATTGAAAATCTCTTACTTTTCTATTTCTCCATCAGCCCAACACAGATTAAGAAATGTGCTTCCAAAAGCAGTCAAGGCAAATAAAATTTTTATAATCATATTTGGTCACTTTTTGCCACCTTGAAGAAATAAGATATTTATTTCATAAGTAAAGATATTAATTCATATATTTCTTACATAAAAATAATGCATTGCAAATATTAAAAAATCCACAGAAATTCTCCATTATTAGAAATAATCTATTGTTCCTCCGCGTCACTCCAAAAGATATTTATGTTTTAACTCTAATTTCATGTAAAATAAAACAGTTTCAGAAATAAGCGATGCATTTTTAAGGCAAAAATATGATGAACTTCAATTTTTTTTTACAAAAAGAAAAAACAAAATATTTGAAAATAATTTAATTTTTTTAAAACTTTTCTGAGATTATTGAGCAATATCGTAAAAAAAGGGTGAATATTTTATGTCATTAGGAGAAACTTTATACTGATTAAATGAATTCAGAATGAATATTTTTTTTCTGTTGGAAATAATTCACTTGTATATATAACATTTAATAAACGTTCCATGGATACTCAGAAAGTGTTTGCAAATTTTCAATATAAATTGCATTTGTTAGAAAAGAAGTTGATTGAAAATATTCTACACAGTGGTAAAATGTTTGATTTCTGATAGATAATTTAAAAAAAATTATGATAAATTTGTGATTTGGAAGCTGAACATTTTTTTTCAACATCAATGTAACGAATCTTTGATGAATTAATTCTATCGATTTTATGTAGAAATGCCTTTTGTATCCTTTATAATTATATTTTAATTATATTATAGTGTCATACAATAATTTAAACGTATTTTCTTTTTAATTTTTTTTTTTGAAAATCTAAAAAAAATTGTAATAATTAAATTATATTGTAAATTATTTTTATAGCAATTAAAATATATACGCAGTACTTGCATATTTAAATATGATGATTTATTAATATGTATATTTCAGGAAAGCACAGAATTTACGAGCTTTTATGAATTATTTCTTAATTAATACAATTTGAATCAATCTAAGAAATCAATAGCGCCTTTTAAAGCTGATTAAATATTAAATTCGTCCTTCAGATTCTTTCCTATCAGAACTAATTTCCTGATCATGTTTGAAGAAATTCGGAAGAATAGGGCATAGTGTATTCAAGGTGACACTATATTCTTGACCTCGTTTTTCTTATTAATTTGTTCATCATTCATTCATGATGTATGAAAAAAATATTGTTGACACATGCAAATATGAAGAAAAAAACTAATGAAGGCAAATATTTACTTAAAGAATAGAAACGAGGCTTTCCTTCTGTCAGAATGTTTCAATCAAAAGTTTTAGTTTTCTTATTATTAAATTTGTGCTTTTAGTATATAAGACTTTTATGCAGCACATAAAAAATAGCATTTGAATAATATTATTTAAAAAAAAAATTATAATTACTTAGTTAATTCTTTCTTTTCAACATAACCGTGGTAACGTAAGAAAAAATAAATAAAATTATTGATTATATTAATTAGATAACTTAGGTTTTAAATTAAAGTTAAAATATGAAGTAAATTACATGATGGAAAAATGTTGAAAGTAGAATCTTATGAAAATAAAATTTCTGTAATGACAAAATTTGAACATTTTATGATTTATCAATATTTTTAAAGAATATATCAAAATTTCAAACTTAATGGTCCATTAATTTTTTTCTGATAAATTTATCTGAGATGGCAGAATAACGCTTATATGAATAATTTACAAAAAAAAAGTTTTATTACGTCTTAGAAGGTCAACTGAGATTTATTTTCGCTTCTAGTATCTGACAAGTTGAGTTATATTAACTGCCCGTATTTTAGAATGTTTTATTTGATAAAATTTAGAATAAAAGTCTGATTTATTGACATAATAATAGACAAATGTATTTTTTTATTTTCAGAAAGAATTATCTTAATGATTATTTCATTTTCCTCTTATTATGCAAATACTTACTAGTAGTTTATAGTAAATATAATATTATAAACTATTATTAAGTTAAAATATTAATATTGAAAAATATAATATATATTATAAATATTGAATTCTGAAAAATAAAAAATATACATACAATCAATTATGCTTTGTTGAAGCTATAAAATGTTGTTATAGAGATAAAAAAAATAATTTTTAAAAATAATTTTTTTTTGATCAAGAATTTATCAAAATATTTTTAAAGAAATTTGGTAGCAGATAAAATTTTAATGCTTTAAAATTTATATTTAATGAGGAAACATATTAGAACAATCTTATTAGGAAAATAAATTGCTATTGTCTTTTTATTTTCTCTATTTATTTTGTTATTTTTTGTATCAATATCAGCATACACACTACAAGTCATTTCATAAAATCGTTTTTCAAAAGGTAATATTCTCTTGTAGTGATATGGAAAATGATAATTTTCATGTCCATATTTTTAAATTTTATTATTTCATTGTTGATAATTTAAAAAATAAAAACAATGAAGAAATAAACACTGTTATCAAATTTTATACTACCATCAAATAATATATATATATATATATATATAACCTGCTGATGTCTGTTTTTTTTGTC
>JAPMOQ010042621.1:1325767-1355479 GCA_026543055.1 Argiope trifasciata
ATATATATATATATATGTGTGTGTGTGTGTTTGTTTGTGTGTGTGTGTGTGTGTATTACACTTATTTTTAAATAAAATTAAAAAAGAATGTCAAATATTATGAGAGCCCTAAGCGAAAATGTTCAGAAGTGAATATGAAAACTAATCAATTTGACCTAAGAATTTCACACCATTTTTCTCTTACACTATCTTTTTAAATATAGGATTACCAGCCGGAATAGATTTTCTTATTTATTTATTGTTAAATATATCTCAAATGATTTTTTTCAATTATCGTTTTGACAGGTGTAGAGAAAACAGTTTTTTGTAGCCTTATTACGCTAGAAAATCAATCACTTCCTTGCTAAGATGGACATTAAAAAAGCGTTGATAAGGTTTGATACGGTTTTTATGGAAAAACTTCAAAAATTTTATATACAAGAATTCTAGTTCGTTGATAATTTATGTATTTAAAATAATTTGAAAAACAAATAAACCACAAAATTAATCAACAACTTTCATCATTTTTTATTTCTACATATAAAACAATGACCGCCTACTCGCCCATACTTTAGTCTCAAAAAAAGTTGAGAAAGGGCTTGATAAAAATCAAAACATGTTGACTGATAATACATTCTCTCTTGAGAAATGCTTGCTATACAATTCACATAATAACCAATTCACATAGCCACATCTACATAACCAATTTCGAATATTTTAATTTCATATGAAAACTCATTAATATGTTATTAGAAACCTCCATCTTAGATGTTTGAGTTGATTTCGAAAGTTTTGTTTCATGTTAATTCTCATGAACCTTTGATTTCTCAAACAATGGTTATATAGCATTGTCTTTTTCATTTAGAGAGAAACCGAAATATAAAATGTTGACAAAGAATCTGAGCCACATTAAATAAAGTTATTTATTTAATTTTCATTTTAACTTTGAAAATATTTTCAGTTTGAGGAATAGCAAAATAATCGGGAAGCGTTATCATTCATGCGTTATAATTTTACTTACATCAATGCAAATGTACTTTTATTGTATTTTAATTGTGGTAAGATGTAATTTTTCAAAACTGTTTGAAACGACCAAATTAAACTTATTAATACTAGCCACCTGTGATAAAAATGTTGAAAAAAAAAAAATATAGTCCCGACTCCGAATTTCGGTAAAATAGTTGTCATCAAAATGAAACAAAAGACTATTGAAAATCTTGAATGCATAATAGCGATAGAGCATTTTGATTATTAGTCATGGTTTTGAAGTAGCAAGATTAATTAAGGCCTAATATTAGTGAAGTTCATCCAGATATTAAAGTTTTATTTTATGTCTATGAGCTATATGATTCGAAATTAGAGATGGAAGTTGTAGACGATTTAGGACAACGAGCCAATGTCAAGATTGGTAAATAAAATATTTTGCTTACTAGAGGCTGTGAGTGTGGTATTCTATCGAAGTCCTTCTAAAAATGATCGTTTGAGAGATTTATTCAGCTTTGTCAATTAAAGTTAATTTTTCTGTCTAAATTATTTAATTAGAAAGAAAAGTTTATATTTTGAAAGAAATAAAGCCCATTTACAGTTACCGTATTCAAATTGTAGCTAATTAGGAAAAATACTAAAGCTGTAAGAGAGACAGATATGCTTGTGAAACATTAAAGAAATTACCATTAAAAAAATTAAAGAAATTGCAATTTTTTTAATTGTTATTATTGAAATAAGAAATATCTTTAAAAATTGAATATAGGGAAACAAAACAAAATCGCTTATGCATCAAGTATTGATGTATATATCAATTTAATTACTATATCTTATAATTTTTAATGACTTTTATCTTTCTGACTTTTTTTACCATGGTTTCAATTTTTTAAAGAGCCGTTTATTACAGCCTTAAAATTCATTACTGTGTTTCGATGCTCATAATTTAATGAAACAATAACCTTCAATTTTTGACATATTAATAAAAAGCATGTTTTTGAAATATGATCTTTTCTAATTTTTTTTACTTGCATCCATTTTTGTAAATTCATTACTAGATAATGTGCATCTATAGAATGAAAATTAATAAATTATATTATAACAGTATTAGCATAATATCAGAAAATTATATAGTCTTTGAAAAATATTTTTAATAGTTTATATTCGGAAAATATCTGTACGATACTTTAAAAAAGTGGTTCTTAACCTTTTTAAGCCGCGACCCAAATTTGAGAAATATGTTCATGTCGCGACCCAAAAAAAGTCAAATTTTTTTTCATTGCTTTATTTTAGAGCGTATTTTTAAAAAATCTTCAATCCTACGATGATGATTTTTTTTAATTTACAAATTTTTTATTTATTTTTTTAATATTAAAGATAAACAAAAGTACTTTTCGATCCAAGGAAAATTTAATTAATAATCAAGTAATTTTAATAATTTTTATTGACCAAATTAAAATATATTTATAACTTTTTAAAAATAATTGACATTTTAACTTATTCCTAAAAAAAAAAAAAAGAAAAGAAATATCAATACATATGTTAAGTCTTTTAAATTTTAAATGCAAGTTCGTACAGTTTTAATGAGAACCTTGTGCTTGAATACATTTTGAAAGATCTTCAAACCTCGGTTGAATGCTTGTCAAGGAGCACCTTATATCTATTTCAGGATTTAACTTGTTCCGGTAATTGCTTTTGATTACACATTGTATTCACGTTTTTCCATTATTAGGGTGATTACAATTTTACAATACGCACTGCAGCTTGATCACTCCACTAATAATAATAAGACAAAATTTGTTTCTAAAATGCTTGTATTCACGTTTCACTGTTATTCACAACACAATACGCAGAAACGAGTTTTTGACAGAGAGCTTGTAGCGGAGTGCAACGTTTTTAATGTAAATGTCATTGATATTTAAACAGCAATAAAAACAGGAATCAGCTTTTCGTTATTACCTCTTTATTCACACGAGTAAAATCTGTTATTCTCTGCTTACGTGTTTTCAAACAACGGGGAATCCCCGGTTTCTTAGAAGTGAAAGTAAAAGTAGCTGATCGGTAGCGCTTTCAATTTTTACCAAAAGGTGTCACTACCGGAGCATGACTATGTTACCTGCAAGCTTACTGAATCTGCGCGCACGCAAAGCAATGGCGTGCGTAATACCAACACCTCCTAGAAGAGAAAGCCTCAGGACAGGAATTGGACGTCACTTTCGGAAGGCCATTCGCGAAGAGCGGTAAAACCGAAACATTGTATTAGGAAATAACTTGTATTAGGGAATAACTCTTCTAGGAGGTGTTGGTACTACTTATTATTTGGTGTATTACTAACTTTTTTGGTTCGACTCAGCGCGACCCAAGAAATATGCTTCGCGACCCAATTCTGGGTCGCGACCCATAGGTTAAGAACCGCTGCTTTAAAACATTAAGTATATCAAGTACTGAGTGAAAAATTAATTCATTTTTTTTTGTGTGTGTTTGCGTGCATGAATCTGGAAACTTGAACGAAATCCTAATCCTAATAAGATCAAGACTTGGAAGTCTCAAGGAATTCAATTATTTTTTTATCATATATAAATTGTGATCATATTTAATTTTAATATACAATCTATTATGGTCAATATAACATTCTATTCAAAATTTGATATTCTTATGAAATAAAAATTTGAATAGCTTAGGTAATAAGCATAGCTTAAAAAATTATTTTTTTCATGAAAACTGCATTTCTTATTCTGAAATTAAGCTTATTATTCTTAATTAATAATTAATATTTATAAAATGTTTCAACTAGCATTATTTTGTATTTTTATTAATTTGTGATTGATATTTCAGAATTTATTTTATTTCAAGGTTAAATTCTTTTATTAATTATATTGTTTGTTATGTTCATTTAAATTATTACATATCAATAAATTTGACAAATGATATAGTTGAGAGCTCTTTTATAATTCATAAAGAATATGTGAGATGCAAAAGGAAACCATTAAATAATAAGGTATTTTTTTGAATGTCTTACTAAATGAAATATTTTACTTTAATTTTATCCTTTCACGCAATCAAAACGACTGATAAAATAAAATAAAACCCTCCAGTACACCTATAATAAAATCAGAATTTAATTTTTTGCATTTACAAAAGTGAATTTACAAAGTGAAACCAGTTTAGCAATCACAAAAAAGATCAAAAGAACAATTTCTACTTGCTTTATTCAGAGGAATAAGCAAATAGCCCGAAAATAAATTCAATCATAGGAGTAATTAGCTTAGATGCAAATATTGATCGTATAAGAATTTTTAATGAAAGAAGAAAAAATACTAATTTCGACTTTTTTTAGCTATAATCAGATAAGGAAAGTAAATAAAACTATATCATTATCTATTCAATGATATTTCTAGTAGAAATATGAAGTAGATAATTTCTTTTATTATAATGGGTTTATGCAAAACATTAAATTAAAATAATCTTTGGATCATACCCAGATCACTTGAAATTACTAAATTTACTCAAATTATTGAAGATATCATCAGCGAACATCTTCAAGTAGAACAAAATATTTCAGTGTGCATTTCACTTTATTACGCACTTTTCTGATTCAATTCAAACGAAAATATTCCTTTCACCTAGAGAGGTGAACGTACATCTCTTCATTAAAAAGAAGATTCTTTAATTAAAATTCCCAATCTACGCCTGCAAAGCACACAGAATCTTGGTATGTTTTACTTCTTGTGGAGCTCATACCAAGAACTGACATGAGCCTCTATCCAAAGTCTGAGTAAAATGGCCACATATTGTTCATTAAAATTTATTTCCCCGAAAGACAGTTTCTATTTCATTCCAATAATTAGTTTCACCACATATTCACAAACAGAAATTTTTAATACATTATTTATAAATTGTTTTAAATATCAAAGCTTGATGGATTGTTCGGTAACTTCTAATTTCCATAAGAATATGTGGTTGATGCAGATTTTTCTGTAAGAGAAGAAAAATGTTTCAGTAATTTATATATTTTCAGCAAAATCCTTTTCAAGCATTTTCAAACCAAAACAAGGAAATCACATATTTTATCTCTATTTGAATATATTGCATAAATTAGAACTATTTCAATTAGCATGCTTTTTGCTATTCTAAAACATATTTCATTTAAGTCGATTTTCAGTCAACTCAATATTTCTTTTAGAAAAATTAAAAACCTACAGCAAAAAACTTTTCAAAATCCTTAGTTTATTCTTAAACAAGCTTTCAAACACATATAAATTTCAATCAGAGCTCTCTTTAAACGATATATTGGCTTCAGGTATGAAAACTATTCATTTTTTGAAGTGTAAAACAAGTTTCCTTCAAATAATAAGCGATAAATATGATTTATTGTAATTTTTCAGGACTCTCGATAATTTCATAAAAAGTCATACGTATTTTATTTTTTAATTTGGTTTGAAAACGAAAAAAATGAAAAATACTATTTAAATTTTATATCCCCATCAGAAATTATAAGCATAAAACCGGATTAACATCATATAAGTTTCAGAGTTCGAGTTTATATAGGATGATAAGCAGGACCAGTTTGACCATTTCAGGCTAAACTCTTAAAGGGATTATCTATTAAGAAACGATCTTAAGCAATAGCTTGACAATATTCTAAATTATATCGCAATATATTATGAGCATATATCATTCTAGTATTGCCTAATATTTTATGCAAATATGGTTTAGAGGACATAAAGAACATATTAAAATAAAATAATTATTTAAAGTAAAGATACTTAATTTTATATCCTCAACTAAATAGAAACATTGTTATTATAAGTTGTATTAAAACTATTATAAAAGTGATTAGAAACGACTAAGACACAATTTTAGTAATTAATATTTGATGGATATAAGGAAATAATTGTAGGTTGTTTAGAAAAAAATGATTAAATAAGAGGCTAATTATTTAATGGAATATGTTTAAATGAAAACTGAACACATGAGTATATTTCTGATTAAATTCGAAAATATTTCTAGGTAGGAAGTTGGATATTTTTCATGATAAAAATTTACCATTGTCCATCGATTTGAATCAATTAAATTCCATATCAAATAAATGAATAATTCATTTTTCAAACTCATTCAAATTTTTCTTCAAATAACTAATGGCTCAAATTGTCCAATTTCAGAGAAGCAGATCGTTCTAATGAAACATATTTTCTAATATAATAAATACATAATATAAGTTCTAATATAATATAATTCCATAAATGTATCGCTATGAGAAAAAAAAACTCGCTTTGTTACATCTCTCCTATTCAGAAAGTGTGTTGGAGCCTTTTCGAATCACTCTGTATATTCATTTAATTTTTGCCTTATTTATAAGAGTTCATTTTTACCTGGTGCATAGTAGTCAAACACTTTAGCTGTTCCCGGCTGAGGATTTTCCACTTCTACTATCTCTTCTACGTCGAAAGCAAATTGTTGAGCATCATTAGATATCTAGAAAAAAATGAGATTGAACTAATAATTGATAATTATTAGAAGAGATTGAACTGAAAATGGGTTTATAATTCGCATATGGAATTATTTTAACATAATTGATAGAACATTATATTTCAAATAATGTAGACTTTCTAATAAGAGTCTACACTATATTTTATTAATAATAACATTATATTTCAGATCATTAAACTTTTTAAAAAAATATATATATATTTCCTTTTTGAAATAAAATGCTTCGAATTATATTTGCTTATAAAAAAAAGACTCTTAAAAGTTTGAAAATTGAAAAACAGAATTAAAAAAGAGAATGATATTAGTGAAACTTCTGAATATTTAGTATTCAGACACCGTTCAAGGACACGGGATCAAATCAAAATTATGTGCAAAGTTTTGACTTACTTCTGTGAAGTAAATGTTAACTTGATTACCATCAACATCAGTCCTTAAGATTTCATTGTTCGGATCAGAAGTGAGCTGTAATATATTTTCAGTAGTATTAAAATACAGAAACAATACAATCGCTGTTTAAAGATTGAAATCTACTCATATATAGCGCAGCTTGCAGTATTTTAAGGGTACCAGATTAATAAGAAAGAATTATAATTTACGAAAAATTGCAAATATGTTTCCCTTTTTTGGTATCTGAAACGAACTTTGAGAATTAATTTTTACCACATGGAAAATTAAATTCTTAAATATTCGAAAATTTTTTCTTTACTGTTTGTATAAGTTTGGGAAAAATTTTAATAAGTGGCTCATCTTATTAGGCAATCACAAGTCAAACCAATTCATGGACTCGATGGCCATTAATTATATATCTTTCCTCTTTTACTAACTAAGTTATGAGAAAATTATTTCTAAAATGTTTTATCTTAAAATCTAATATTTGAAAGATGGTGCAAGAAACTAATATATTTCTAAAATGTGTTTTACCGTAATAAATAAATTTACACCTTTATTAAATGTATATAATGTTTTTATAGTTAAATAAAAAAAACTTTCTTCTACGCAATTAAAGTTTAATCAATGAAGGAAATAAATTTTTTTGATTAGGATAGTAAGCAGAAATCTCTTAAGAACTTTTTCCAAGTATTAGATTTAAACAAAATTTCATAACTTGAGCTACTTTGGTTTGTTTGTAAGGTTCAATCTTTTAGTATTAATGTCTTCCCGATGAGATGCTCAGTTTGTTTGAATGAAAGTCAGAACCCGTACAGAAAAAAAACCCTTGATTTCTATCCCTGCCTGAGTGTGACCCACCCTTGAGAAAGTCTTCCAGTTGAATTCATCATATCATTCTTTTCGATTGGTTTAAACATTAATATATATTTATTTCTAATTTGATTATATCTTAAAGTTTGTTTAACAGTTAAAAATATGAAATTTTTAGTGCTTTCTTACTTTCCTCTTCATTTCATTCTGCTAATTTAGGAATAAACAATTGATCTATTAAACCTTCTATTTCTGAATAAAACTAAAATTATAACCAGAAAAGGCCTTCACTTCATCAGACAAATGTTTTCTTGAATATTAATATGCATTTTTTTACCTGATTAAGACTATCTTTTACTGCTACTGTTCCAGTGACCATTTTAATCTGTACGACACTCATTCCAGCTTTCTTTCCTTGCGGAGAGTAACTAAAGGGATAAAAGTCAATTACCCTTAAAATCTTTCAATTTTGATCCAAACTTTTTACGCATATTCGTCATTTTCTATTTTTGAATTGAACAACATTTAATACAGTATGTTATATGTCTTTATTGATCTCTGCTTCTTGCCTCTAAAATCAATGAAGAATTAACGAGAAATGTAATAAAAATATTTTTAAGCCATTAAAATGTATATGCTTTTTTTAAAAAAATAATATGTTTGATTTCTTTTTGATAAATACTGAATATGAATGAAATTCAGGGAATTTTTGAATTTGAATCAATGGGAATAAACTAACAGTGTAAGATTTTTCGAATATATTTGATAAATTTTGATTTTTTCCTTTTTTCTAACTTTTGTTTGTTTGACTTTTTATATACATATAAGTAAAACTCGTTACATATAAGCACTTATTTATATACATATAAGCAATATAATATTTTCTAGATATTAGAGCCAGCTTTTTAAACATATGTCTAATTTTAAAGTCCTAAGTAAGTATAAGCGAAAGCTAATAAAGTATAAGCGAATAAAAATAATAATTTAAATAATTTAAAGCTAGAAATAAAATTTATTAATTTCATTCTGTTTTTAATCGAATTTATATGAATCACTCTTAAGTATTTTTTCTTTGTCTTTTAATTATTGTGCGTTGTTTTAATTACTTAGATATGTAATTTTTTGTTTTAATAATCAATTATTTTCTTTTAATTACAATTTTTATTTTCTTAAATGAGAAAAATTTCATCGAATATCACAGATGCCTTTCGTTTTGTTCAGAGTTGCAGAAAAATGTTATATTACAGTGATATAAATATCTCTGTAAGAAAATATTTTTCTGCTTTTATCTTGCACTTATTTTAAAACTAAGTACCTAATAAAATCAGTTTTTATGAATATTTTAGCGTATTTATTGTTTATAAAATGTGCATTTACTCAATTTTAATAGTTTCAATACTTTCTTTCAAACATATATACAGAGGGAATAAAGAACAAAACTAGGTTTTTTTGAAAGCTTATTTCATCCAAGTTGTATATATTTTTATAATAACTCTGTGAATCTTTGTTATTAATTATTTGTATCAAATTATAATAAAAAATATATTTACCTTACTGAACTAGAAATTCTCCTCTGCTTGCAATCCGCACTGGTGCATTCGCCGAATATTTTAAGACTGAATAAGCTCTTATCGGGTGGGGAAAGTGTGTTGTATCGAAGTGAAGTCTAGACAAAAGATAAAATTTCTGCAAATTTTGAAACTTTAAAAACTATAGAGAAATTTGGAAAGATGTTCATTGTAGATAAATAAAACAAATTCGTTGATTAAAAAGATTATTCAAATATATTTAATTATATAATTTATACATTTCATTAGCTCATTTATATTCATTTCTTATTTAATTAAAATTTAGGATAAAAAAATAAAACAGTAGCAAATTATAAAAAATTCAACGAATTGTATTTAGAAATAATACATATTTCTGAACACAATACGAATCCATGTTTGGAAATATGTGATAGCAACAGTGTTTTGCTATTTATTAACTATATATCATAGAGTTATTGAATGTATTCATAGGAATGTAGGGGATGTTAAAAGTTATTTCATTGGAAGATCGAAAACAAAACTACTGTGTCGATCTTGGCCAATAGTGTTAACTTTCAAACATTGTTTTATATTTCATAATAATTATTATTTATAAATATAAAAGTCCACATTATGCAATAATACGAAATAATGCATACATATTATGATATTTATTATGCAATTTGTCATAACTTGATTTTAATCTTCATATTGATTCCTTAGAAAAAGATTACATTAAAAAGTTTCTTTCTGATTTATAAGTTGTATATCGTTTTTCTGTTACAATGGATAAAACAAGAATTTCTTTTCCAGTTAGAAACATCCTTTCATCCCAGAAACTTGACTGAATACAGATGTCATTACATGTTGGTTCCAAGTCACCTTTCCTCCAAAAGTTGAATGAATGAAAAGTTGACTAAAATGATGTAGCTATGAATTTATTGTCCTATATTAAGCAATCTACTTCGCTTTCATCTGGAGGATTATGGAATTTTTGAAGCTTTCAAAATTTTGCCATAATGTTTTAAGAATAGGATATTGTTCATCCCATTAATTTTAATCAGTAAAATTTTAAACTTCCATTTTCTACTAGAATAGAACTTAATTTGTACAATTTATTAAAATTATAAAGCATTCTCGTTAATAATAAAGATGATTCAAGCATTTCAGTCGTCTGAAATATTTTGTAATAAAAATTTATTCAACTTTGCTCTGTGTTTGTTCTATATAATTATAAAGCATGCTAAATAATACTAACTATAGTTAAAACATTTTATTTTTCTGAACTTTTTTGTAATGAAAAGATAGGTACAATTTTTCTCTCTGTTTCTTCTATATAGGTTGATGGAATCTTGTGAACTGAAACACTAATGTTTAATCCTGAAGTCACTATTAAATGCAATTTATATAAGAATCAATATAAAATGCTATCAACATATATTTTTAATGACCTGTAATGTAATTGTTGAAGTTGAAAATATTTACAACCGTCATCACAAACGTTTCAACATTTTTTCAATACCTTTTCAGCTTTACCAAGTTAAAATTCTTGATAGAAAGTGAGAAAAAGTTTTTAATGTTATGAAAGAATATAAATTTTTTCTGTTCTATTTCACAAAATTGGATTTTACTACGCTTCGATAAAAGTGGCTAAATATTACAGATTTCTTATATAATAAATTCTTAACGTATGTTTTTGAAGATACCATTTACTTACTTGAAGAAGTCCGCAGCCTGATCCCGTAGCTTGTATGTCCAGTGCACTTGGTATTTGAGAAATCTCGTTTCTTTGCACTAAGAGTTTGTTGTCTTCTATTATTTTAACCTGTTCGTTTAGACCACCACTAATAGAAACAGTAATATCTACTGGATCTTTGTAGACTATCTTTGCAAATTTGCTTAAGGCATCCAAGCCAACACATGTGTCCTGCAACAGTAAAGAAATTTGAGATTTCTGAAAAAATTAATCAAAATTAGAAACAAACATGTTATTTAGCTAGTTAAAAAAGAATTTAAAAAATGGTTTTAGAAAAATGAGTAATAAATTGGTGAGTTTCCTGTACAACTATTCTTGATTAGTTTGTTGTTGTTTTTACCAATGTCACTTTTCATACCCGATAATAAGCGATTTTAAGAATAATTTATCGTTCCTCTTTTTTTAGTAGCTCCAACTAAGTTCAAGAGTAGGACTTAGTCACTTCATGCTTCACATTCTCTTGTACAGCCCCTTTTTAAAGGGAGGGGCACATTAACGTTACTCCCAGATACAACACAGAATAACAACCATGCCAGAATCAAAACTCAGACGCGGGACGCCCAGATCACGGGAAAGACACACTACACGTATGCCAGGACGCCAGCCTTGATTAGTTTCACAATTTATTTGTTTTTTAGATACAACATATAACTATAAAGGATAGTTTTAAAATCTTACCAATCCTTACTTTTAGACAAAGTTATAATACTAAAAGTTAAGCATATTGACTCATCGGAAATGAGAGCATGATGCATAGAATCAAACCATCAGGAGAGCAGGGCTTTAGGAAGAATACAAAGGCTCCTGAGTGCAGAAGGTGCAATTTGAGGCATGAAAACAATTTTTGTGTAAAAATTTCACATTTGTAAAGACAATTACTAATGAAAAAGCCGGGAAAGGGTGAAAACATGTCCGTTCTCTCTGTTTCGTTTACTGTCGCTCAGGAACTTCCAAGTGGAGCATCTCTTTTACGTAATATATTTTGTAGAAATTATTCCTGCATTATTCCTTTCTCACAACTTTATACTCCGCAGATTATGTTTTCTTTATCAACCATTCAAATCATCCAATTAATTTCTTAACACATGAGCAAGAATCTGAGCCATATGTATGTGATTTTTTGGGTTGCTGTGAATTTGTTTTGTCAACTTCCCCCATGTGAGGCCTTGTGTATTTTAGTATTTGATTAAAATAATATAATGGAAACAATATAATTTAGTTTATTTGTTTGATCAATTTATTGAGTGTATTTCAAAGGGACTTCGAAGTATACAGAATTTTTTTCAACCCTTGAAGTTCCAATGCATAAAATAGAAAAAAAAATTATTTAAATATCTTTGGATAACTACTACATGCTCATTTACGTATTTCCGATACTTTGTTTCAGAATATTTATGACCAAGTTTTGCTTCAAATAAGCTAAATAAACATGTATCTTACATACATGGGCTTTCAAGTATAAGCCTGTAACCTATAAGAATAAGTCATTTATAAGCATAATAAACTGCTGTGATAGTCATTTTAGAATAAAGATTTACATATTTCAAGATGAGTGGTGTATATTAATTCTTCGCCAAGTCAAAGCTTTTATCGAGATTCTTTTGAATATTACGAAGGACATTCTATCACATATCAATTGCTGAAATGATTTACGATCAGATATAGAAACTAATAACCTTAAAGGATTGATTTATTTTTAGTGCAGGGAGATTTTTAAATCATACCTGTGTTGAATAGAATCCACCTGAAGGATTCAAATTTGTTGATAAATAACGGACAATAGGAAGAACAACAGACTTGCTGTTACCCAGCTGAAGGTTAGACAGAACAGCATACGCATTTGTCTCAACATCAAGAGGCTTCGATCCATTAGGGTTATGGTAGCTTACCAGACCACCTTAAAAGTAGTTAAAATGGCATTAGTTAACATAAGATTAAAGATAATAAAATTCAATTTTTTAGCTTAATTGTCTTTTAATTAACTAGTTTCTTGCTACATTATTATGTGATATGGCTATAAATATTTTTTACAACATTTATTTACCAAATTATTTAAAAATGTAATTAGAAAAAATTCAGAAATTATGTTCATTATGATGACACAAAATAAATAGAAAAATAACCGTATTTATAAATTTTTGATAAACCATTATAAAAGGCTTATAATGAAGTAAAATAATTTTTGGGTTAAAATCAGAAACTTGTTTAAGGCCCAAATCAAATATATTTCAGAATAGCAATTCCCTTAATGATCTATAGATTAAAAATTGGAAACCATGACTCTGCGAACTGAAGTTTCTAAGGAACTTCGTTTGAAATAAGACCAGAGAGTCAGTAATAAAAATTTTCTTATCATCATTTAAATATTTAACCGATTTCCACTCGATTCTTACTTAACAATCGTCTACTTCTTACTTATTTAACGATTACAATTAATTCGCTCGATTAACGTATCTTTTTAAAGCAACAAAAAGTCAATGAATATAGAGATTTTAATTTTCAACCAGACAAAAAGGAAAACACGATGTTTCCGGCCAATAAGAGAAAATCACTTTTTGAATCTTTGTGAAAAAGAAATTTTTTATTTTGTTGTTGTTTAAATTGAACCCTAAAGAGGAATAATGTAGATATTTCAATTTTAATTAGTTTTGAATAAGGGGAGTTTAGTAGCATAAATCAAACTTCTAAGTGAATTAAATATGTTTGTATAATATATTTCAAGTGTACTACAATTGAGATTTTGATAAAAAAATAATTCTGAAAGGGTAATAAAATCCTATAAATATATCTATAACTGGAAATGTCAGCTTTTGTTTCTGCAAAATTTGAAAAATTATAAGGTTAAGGTTGTAATTAATCAGTGATTAATGTGATTATTAATATGATAGATTAATAACATAAAACACAACAAAAAACTTTTATAAATCATCTTATTGATAATAACCAATAAAGTGATTAATCGGTTTTCTTCTATTGACCGTTAATTATTATATATTATTAATCACATTAACAGTAACAGAAACACATTTTTAAAATAATTCATTAACACGAACCAGTAAAGTGATTAACTTATTTATCATATTGACCAATTAACTTATTTATCATATTGGCCAATTAACTTATTTATCATATTGACCAATTAACTTATTTATCATATTGGCCAATTAACTTATTTATCATATTGACCAATTAACTTATTTATCATATTGACCATTTTTTATCATACTCCTAACATTGATCTATTCAAATGCGGTATAAACTAAGGAATGCCTTTATATTTCAGAAGTGTAAATGTTTTTGAGATTAGATTTGAAATTGAATAGTAATTTGAAAGTAATAATATTTTCATTTCACAAAATAATTTTCTAAATGATGAAATCTAATATTTTAATACTGTAAAATGTCCATAAGAAACTACCACTCTTACCATTATTATCAGCAAAAGGTTTGATGTCCTTTAGCAATTTTTTCGCAGCTCTCTTCTGACCGCCGAGAGCTTTTGCGTAAGCATACAAAAAGGTTTCGTATGGCGTCGTGGGAGGATTGTTGCTGAGACAAGACATGGCGCTTGCGATGACGGTTTCATTCCTGAAGTTAGAAATCAGAAGAGAGGCGAGAACGTAGGCTGTTATTGTTCCATTCTTTCTGTCTGTTTCCAATCCTCCCTGGAATGGAAAGTTATGCAACTTCTTCAAAAGATATTTTATTAGCTCTCTGATGCAAATATCATACTTGTAATGTATGGAAATATGAAATTTCAAAACTTATTTAATCTTTAATCTAGGCATTGTGAAGATTCTTCATTGGATTAAGACAAAGAGAAAACAAATGAAAAATTGTAAATAAGGCTAAGCCAATTCTTCTACTCAAAATCTTTACCAATAGAAAAATGCAAAACATTTGTAAAGGAGAATCATTTTCCTTTGTATTCCTTTTTACGAATTAAATAATTTGTTGAATACTAAAGAGTAATTAATCAATTTTTAAATGGATTGTTAATTAAAAGTTTGGAAAGCAGATATAGCAGATAATTTAAATCTTATGAGGAATTTTTCCTGATCTAATTTAGAAAGCATACACAAAGGTTTCACCCTGTATTAAGATCAAATCAATTCTTAGACTGATGATTTTTGCTGATAAAAATTTATATTTCTAAATGAAAATCATATTATTGATGGATTGTTTATTAATTACTTTAGATTATGAATAATAGAAAAATTATTTGTAAATATATCATCTATTGTAAATACCCTATAATGAATAATACTCATTTAGATTTGTTTATAATTCATTGTTAAATTGAAATTTATATAATATTTTATAATAGCTAAAAGCAATAGGGTCACTTATTTATGCCTGAGCATATTATTTAAGGAAATTTTGATTTATCTGTAGTTATGAAATTGCACAATGGTGCATTGAGTTTTTGCTGAAACTTTAAAAATATTAAAATCTAAGACTAATTTTCCATTCAAATTTCCCATTGTGTATAACTTCGCTATCTAAAAGAAGCATATTGCAATATTTAATTATAATGGCTGTAATTAATTTAATAAGTTTAGTTTAAAATTACATGAAAATTAATTTTGGAATATGCTTTCTTTCATCAACTTCCTTAAGTGACAGCAAATGTGTTTCCTTTCCAAAAAAATATTTTGTAAAAAATTCAGAAAAAAAGGAATTTTCAAAATAAATTTTTTAAATACATGATTTTGTCCAAAGTTTCTTGATTTTATTCATAGATAGATAAAACGATATTTCCTATAAATTTAGGCATCATTTAAATATTTTTTAAATGCAATAATCATATTTTATTCGCTTTATAATAAAGGAGCGTCTATATATATATAAATATTTAAAGAGGAAAAGTGAATATACCTCTATAAACATATATTTTTGGACTAAATATATTCAAAAGTTCTGGTTTATTATCATGGAACTGCTGAATAGAGTTTATATTATATATATATATATATATATATATATATATAATAGTGAGGATATCTTGTTTATTTCTTGTGAGAATTATAAGTTTTAATATCAATAGATTTCATTGAATGCACTTCTACTAACGAAACAAATATCCAAACGGTTATTAATATCTAGACAGCTGTTCAGAAACCTATGAGGCAATGTTTGAGAAACTGCTGGACGATACATTTCTTCAACTCTGCCATATTTTATATTTTTGTTTGTTCATAAACTGTTGAATAAATCAAAAAACAAGAAATCTAATAGAGTCAGATCTAGAGAGCTTGGCACCAGGTATTCGAGCTTCTTCTTCCAATCTAACTTAAAGGGAATGCTGTATTCAAAAAGTAGATTAATTTTTGAATAGAGCGTTTCCTTTGTGATAATGTGAAGAAATGCATCGTATTGGATCCTATTCAAGTAGAGCAACGATGTTTTCCACAATATCAAGATAAATTCATCCTCTAATCGTGCTATGAGAAGAAACGTGGGCGGATGATGCCTGGCATTTTCTACAAATTGTATTGGAAGAAAAAGAGCCTAATAGCAGATCCACCAAGATCTTCGAGATTGACAGCTTTAGATTATATTGAGCAACAATTAATTCAGATGCTTGCAAATAAAATTTGAATTTTGAATCATTTGAAAAAAACTTTCATTGAAACAATCCATCTAATAATGTCTCATATGCAATGAAACTTGATGTGACCTTTTTTTATTATTTAAATATTTTTAATTTTAAGGTCGAATAGATAAACAAAGAAAAAGTGTAACAAATCTAATAGTGAACAGTAACTTTCAATATTTTTAGCTTTGACACTCTTAGGTATATATACTCAAAAGTATCTCCTCTAAATTTTTTTTAATAGTTTAGGAATTTAAGTATTTAACCATGAAAAGCAACTCCAATCTCATTTAAAAAAATGAATTTGGCATAATAGAACTTACCGTTAAAACCGTTAACAGAACTTACTTGTATACCAGAGTCAATAATTTGTCCAACATTTGGGAAACAACCATTCATTTGTTGTCTGGCTGTTATCCAGTTTTGTGTGTCATTGACTATTCTGTCATCTATAGCGATGTATCTCTTTGCCTGGTAGAAAGAGCGCAGGACGAAAGCTGTCAGGAACATGCTGCCTTCTTTGTCGCTGTTTCCAAAAGCACTGAAGGATCCGTCGTAGCGTTGAAAAGTTAATTCCCGTTGATAGCCTAAATTATATTTAAACTCTTCAATGAATCTACATATTAATGGATGATATTTTTTTGTATTTTCCCAGTGTTATAAAACCTCGTTTAATATAAAATGTATCTTGAAGTTCTGATTTTTATATGCTTAATTTCAAACAGTGGTTATCTATTCACATAAAATTTTTAATTTTTCTTCGTTTGTATTTTTTTGTTTGATTTTCTTATTTTCCCTTGTTACATTCACATACCAGATTGATGATAGCATATCAAAATAGGGTGATAAGTAAATATTTGACAGTCTTGTTTTTATTATTTGTTAGAAATGAAACATTTAAGAAGCTTATAAGAAATGTTTTCACAATATAAAATCGTCAGTTTTAAATAGCATTGCAGATGCTTTTAATTGGAAAGTTGCATGATAATACACATAATAGTTATAAAATAAATCAAAATTTCTGAAGGGAAGGACCCCTTACTTTTTAAAAGATGAAGTCCTCCAATTTTTATCTATTCTTCTGTGATGACTTCCCAAATTGTTAGTTTGCTTATTTTAATTTTTCATAACAAAATAACTTATTTTAGATTTTCTTCTCTGTCTTGAAACGAAAACACAAAAGTAAATTTATGAAACAACAACAGAATAAAATAACAATACTTTATTTATATAATCTAGAAAATGGGTTATGCGTGCAAATTGAAATTTTCTTAGGTGTTTGGTGGTAATATAAACCTGCTATAAATACAATTAGCGAAAGAACTTATATTTATTTAATTGAGGAAGCTGGATTAATAAGTTATGTCGGAAAATTTCTTTTAAAATGCGCTACTTGGGAGAGTTATGGCCTGTAAGTTCTAATATTCTATTTTAATTAGTAACTTACAATTTATCTTGTTAATCATGTTTTATATAAAAACAAAATTTGCTTACAACTGCATATTAGACGAATGGAGAACATTCAAGCGTTAGTTGTTTTCTTTCTGAATTCTGTTATTTAAAAATCAGCGATAAGTTTATAAACCTGATATCTGCTGATCCTGCATTATTGATACTGATGATCTGTATTGTTAAGTTAACAGAACCATTTATTGAGAAAATAATTAATCTGGTAATTATTAGGTATCAATTTGCAAAATAAGTACTAAAATAGATTACATACCTGTGTTGAGATTTCGTATGGCATTGGATTTGATGCTGTCCGTCAGTTTCCCGATGTCTGTCAGATAATCTAGCACGAGATAGTTGGGTGTGAATTTCACCATATTCTGTTCGCCACATCCAGTTGGGAGGGAGACAAGATTATTTAAATTTTGTATAGCAGGACCCATGATGTTCCCTATGACATAAGTTTAAAAAACATTAAGATGAATTATATATTATCTTCGAGCTTCAATAATGTTGAAATATGGTTATGAATTCAAAAGTAAAAAAGATTATAAAATTAATTATTTTTACAAACATATTATTTTTCTATTTCACTTTTTAACTTATAAATCAGAAAACTGGTTCTATTAAAAAAACGATAAAATTTCTGTTTGATGCTAGGTTTACAATACAGAAAGAAAAGTTTGGTCTTAAATGCTATTAATAATCTTTGTAAAATTATAAAATAGTAGTTGAACTCGGTGACTTTCATGCTCATAATATACCAGCAGTTATTAAAATAGTTGAATAATTTTTTCACGTTATTGATTTTAGCTAAATATATAAATTGTTGTGATAAGCAAGAATGAAATCAAACTATTTACCTTCAAGGTATAAAGAGGGGAATAAATTACTGAAGAAAAAGCTTATATACTAAGAATAGATTAGTTATTTTATTAAATACAGTATAATTAGAAATACTTAATCTGGATTATAATAAAGGGACGTTTGCATGATTCTTGAAAATATAAGACTTCAGAAAGCCTTTTTTTTTTAAAAAAAAAATGTTATTAATTTTTTAATTATACAATGTCATTCTTAAAAATATGTCATGCGATAACAAACTAATAAAAATAAATACCAAAGTATATTAAAAAAAATATATGATGTGGTAAAATCTGTTTTTATAACAGTTTGAATTAATGCCATAAAGCTATTATTTGATTTTAAAGTTACCTGTTGAGTAATAAGCATTATTTGACTCTTAGTGTTTATTTTAAAAAAGTCAGTTCAATATTTTTTTAAAACTAAAATGTCTATTATTTTATAATTATCCTATAATTTTATAATTATAGGTATCCTAAAAATGATTCTTGGATTCTGGAAAATCCACTAAAAGTGACAGAATACAATAAAAATGTAACGGATTATCTTGTGAAAACTGGGAAATTTATCCTATTAAATTCCAGATTTACTAAGCATTGCCCTCAGCAATTGACGCTGCTAAAGGGAAATATAAAAACAGGCATGAAAATATTGCAAGGATTATTACAAAATCTTAAACAACAATGCACTTTCGATATATTTGTGGCAATAATCTGGCACAGTCTGAGACAAAATTTCCAAATATCTCTGCAGACATGTCATTTAAAATTGACTTTCATCTGGTATATATATGTTGTTTCATTTCTTTAAATTTTTGGGGAGTTTGTTGGTGTGCCAGTTCTTTCAAAGAAAAAAAGTTACATGACTTCAAGTCTGATGAATAAGGAGGCCAAGACCAAGTCATGTAAGCATCTGCATATATATCGTAATCCAAGGCAATAAATGATAACTTAAATATTCGCTCAACAAATTAAATACTGTCGACATTGGATGCAGACGAGCACTATCTTGCATGATCCAGGAGGTGTTCGGACGAGTTGCCAAAGTAGAATGAATCGCCAGAAATTCTTCCAGATTCTCAGGATATCGTGAGCTCTACTTGACATAGCTGTTAGAGGCCGCCACTTTGTCGAGAACCATATGTTCAAGCATATCTACAAACTGCAGCAAAGCGTTCATAAAATTATAGCAGAGTTCAGAACTACATGAGACAAGGCGAAGGGATATCTTGGACTATTATAGGATAATCTAATAAAGTTTCTGCATTCGTCGCCGTAATATAAATTCAAGAGCGGTCAACATTTCCAATATATAATCACTATAAATGCTCCCCATTCGTTCGAAGTTTGGAAAAGACTTTTCATTGCATTGTTTGACAATCTTTTCCTCGGATTAAATTTCCTTTGAAATCTCGGACTCCTTTGAACAGCTCCTTAATCCAGATAGTGGAGCTCAAAAATAAGAAATATTCATTGTTTCAAGTTAAAATATTTTGGCACGGTGAAGTTTCAATCTGAATAATACAGGCTATCAACTTCAGAATGGCTTTAAGTATTTCATTTTAACTGCTCCTGTTGCGATTGACTACAGCACCATTTTTCGGTAGAATTATTAACTAAATTTACTATTTGAGGAAATAAAATTCCCTGATTTTGCAAACGTCATTATAATTTCATTATTTTATTATATATATTAAACGTCAAATTATATATATATTTTCAAACTAATTCATTTTTTTTCATCATGTGAGAAATGGTCCTGTTTTCGTTAGAGTTTTTTGAATAACTGAAGGCTACAAATAATTGAAGCTCGAAATCGTATAATCAATGAATAACTCATAAACGACAATATTCAACAACATCTTTTAATTGCATATACCACTGACATGAATGAATTAAGACAAATAATGACTTAAAAATAATAATGTTCTAATATGATAACTTGAAATTTGCAATCGGCAATTTTATTTTTATTTTTTTAAAGTTTTTTTTTAAATCCATCAATAATTGTTGGGACATGCATTATCTGCTATTTTGAATGTTTAGGAAGTATTAGCAACAACAGAGAAAATGAGATCGTTACCGGTGACATCAACAATGGCTCTTGCTGAATCTGGCACAGCATTATCCGGCAAATCTAGTTTGTCCGTCTTTGAAAACTTTTGATTTTCCTCATCTGTAAAAATAGAAAGCATTAAAGTTTATCGACAGCATTTCTTTTATTCAATAATTTATAAATTCTACAATACAGCATTAATTTGATAAAATATTTAAGTAAATTTAAAATGTCAGATTTTTGTAAGAAAGCATAGAATGATTAATTATGACGGCATTTTATAGTATGAATCATAATACTATTACTATTTTATTCTGATTATATGAGTATATAAGCTGATTTCCACTGCTAAATTATATTTTATTATTTTGCTTGTGCCTTATTCCATTATTTATAACTAATATTATCTTTGTAACAATATATATTACAGACTTTATGCGCATACAGATAAATTTAAAAATGTGTGACATTTTTATGATATTTTATAATAATGAATATACATAATTTAGTATTATCGAGGTGATGTTCAGTAATTATTCGAAATTTAATTCCTTTTCTTCTAGAAGCCTGAGATATCTTCAATAAGTCATCTATTATTGCTATCTCTTTCTGTGTTTCTAATTTCAAACTTTTAATTCAAGCTAATTAATGTGCTGGATTTGGTCTTTCTCAGACTAGTTAGAGTTCAAATAATGTCGAGTCCTTATTGTAAGCAGCTTAACTTGTTAAAGGATTTCCCTAATATATAGAACTCTTATTAATAGAGAGAAATAGGATGTGTAGTAATCTAAACAATTTGTATAAAATGCACTTTGATTTTCATATTATATGAAGATATATCTAGAAAATTAGCAGTTGGACGAATTTATAATCTGAAATATATTGCGTATTATTAATTTATTTAGAGGTACAGAAATGCTTCTATTAAAATACGTTATAGAAAATTTCTAATGTTTTATCCCTTATAAAATACTTTAATAAATTTATCATTAAGAATTAGGATTAATAACTTAGGGTATTTTTATTTAAATTCTTCGTTTTCCAATCTTTTTTTATTTGTTTGAAATTTTGAAATGAAAATATGTTTTTAATAAATCATGTAAAATCTCTTTAATAGTCTCAATCTTTATTTTCCTTTGGGATGCAAAATAGAACGCTTCCTAGATGTTTGCCAAGCATTGCTTTTATAATAGCATAGTTATTGTCTGTGATTTTAAAAAGATAAACAAGTTTATAATGATTTATTATGAGATATTTTGCCCATACTGAATAATTAATTGAAATTTATAAGCACATTACAGGCATTTTTAACGTTATAAAATAATTTAATAATAAAGCACATTTAGAATTATTACCTGATGGGCAAAACAATATACTGTCAACTTTTTCATTAAGGAATCCTTCAGCCTGAAAAGTTTATTTGTTTTAACTAAATTACAATGAAACATTGTTATTCACTGAAATTTATTAATAAATTATCAGCAGATGACCTAATATTAACATTTCTCAGTTTCTTCTTAAAGTTACAGAGTAAAATCGACTTAGAATGAATTAATCATAATAGAGTTGTTTTTAGAATTATTAATGGCAATGTTTTTTTAATTAATAGAAATATAGTTTGAGCATGATTTAGAAAATATATATAAACATAAATTGTCTCATCTAGACGACAAGACAATATCTTGTCTTATCTGGACTTGTTAATATCCTTTTCAAGCAATGATCATTGCATTGTCACATATTGGATACATGAAACTCGCTTTAATTTTACTAATTAAGATACAGTTGTTTCAACTTTAATATATGTAGAAATACAATGGACTAAATATTGCCTACTGCAAATAGTATACCATTCAAAAGTATAACTAACAGGATAAATGAAAAATACTAATTGCATTACCATATGACCAAATACTATTTAGTACTATTTCATTTTAATTGTCAGTAAGACAGAGTATATATGAGTATTTATTTGATCATAAATTATCCCTACGTTAAAAGGAACTAAAACGTTTTTTTTTAATTTCATGATTCTACAAATGTAAAAAAAAGAAATTAATTTCGGTAGTCGAAAACATTCAATGTTTTTTAACTCTCAGAAGCTTGTAGCAATGAAATTGATTGAAATTATTTACTTTATTTGTAAGATATAAGGAAAATTGAATGAATGCTTTGCTAAAGCTAAAACCTAAATAAAAAAGCTAAAATCTAAGATATAAATGAAATTAATTTTACAAGTATAAATACTCATGAAAGCATCTAAATTTTTGTGTTGGAAATTAATCTTAAGCAATAAATCAATTCATTAATATATTATTCTTAATATCTTGAAATGAAGTTGATTTTGCAGACCATTTCAGAAAATTTTCATTCAGAAAATTTCAGAAATTCAGAAGATTTAGAAAAAAATTTCCATTCAGAAAAATTTAAAAATTTCAATTTATTTAAAGTTGGCAATAGAATTAATAATCCTGATTATAAGTTTTTTTTGCGTTAATTTTCTACGAGATTCAAGATTTGTACAAAAATTAGTTTAGTAAGCAAAAAATATATACATATTTAAAAAAAATAACAGTCTAGTGGATGTGATATGAAAGGAAATCGAATACAAAAAAGTAAGCATAAATCCGTGTGTTTTGAATATTTAAGAAAATGCCCACGTTTACTTATTTTTTTAACCTCATACAAATTATTTTAAATAAAAATCTGTCATTATTATAAGCTTATTTATAATTGTTTTAGAAAATACATTCTCATTCAAGAAAGATCTTTGATAAGTTTTAAAAGTATATTGAAATAAATAATTTTTTTGTGAAGAATATATTGAAATTTCAATGAAGTTGAAATGCATAGAAGTAAATTCAACGGAAATGCTAATTCCTATATTACTTCCCTCCATTTTGAAGTGAACCCAAAATTTAATTTCATGACATCGTTTAATAATTATCTCTACTCTGATTCTCAAGATTTTGTCACTTCTGACGAGTAGTCAGAAGTGACGAATTTCGGATTTCGTCACTGTGGAGAACAAAGTGGGACATGCAACCTTTTGGCACATAATTTCTTTTGCTTCTAATTAGACTTTTGGATTGACATTAACAAAATAAATGTATCAAATAATCATTTAGGAAATCTAAGGCAATATGAGTTTGAACAAATTCAGATTGAAATTTTATTTGATTCCCATAATGTATTTTTACTGAGATGAAATCCAGTTTACCCTCTATGAATGATATATTAAATAAATAAATGAAGATCCTGCAGCTCAGCTTTCACGTTATGTTTAACCCAATTTATATATTATATTTATTCCCTTGTTATAGTTATTCTTATATTTTATATTATATTTATTCTTATTTTCTAAAAATGTTTTAAAAAAGGGAAGCCTCTGAAAGTAGATAATACGACCTTGCTGTAACATAGCTCTGACATTTGAAAAATTGTTAAGAGCATTTCTTATGAAAATGCGATTTACTTGAATTCTAATTTAAAAATCTATAAATATTATTTAAAAACTCTCTTAAGTGAATGCATCACCAAAATCATCAAATTAATTTTAATAGTTTACATTTTAAAGAGCTATTAGTATTATTTGAAAAAATTCCATTAATTTTAAGTCTAGACGGACATGACATTCCTTTCAATAAATTGAAAAAAATTATCCATTTTCTTAAGCTTTGTAAAAATATAAATCATGTCTAAGCTAATATAATATAAATATGATGAATAATATTTATAATTATCAATATAATTAAAAATAAAGAAGGATCTATGTGTGAAAAATGTAGATCGTTATCGCTAACATATACATGAATTTTTTTTTGAAATGGACCCATTTTGTATTGTTTCTAAAGAGCATACTCATAAATATATTTTAATAACAGGACAAAAAAGTTGATGCTCAATATAAAAGTGGTAGAACTTTACCTCCACTTCTAATGGTTTTGTGATGGCATCTCCTGCATAACCATCGTATACAGGAGAATCTCCACACACTTTGCTCGAAGAGGCTGTACTGGCTTCCACAGTGATGTTAATGGATCCGACTATTGTTCCCGTCAGTTTCAGTTTCAGACTTTCGCTTGTACCTGGTTGTATACAGATTTCGTCATCAGATAAACCACTGATGACTTCAAAACCTTGTGGATCTTGTAAATTGACAGATATCTGGAGGAAAAATGCACATTCTTATTACTCCTTTGATTACCAAACAAACATGAAAACATAACAGCATTTTCTATTTCAGAATGTATAAACTAGCAATTTGCATATTTTTCTATAAGAAATCAATAGGAGCAAAAAGTATCTGAATTGATAAGTCTAACGTTGATATCAATAATTTTGGGCAATTGCTATTATCATCACAATAGAACAAGCTGCATTACTTTTCAATCGATATTTGTATGGAAAGTGCTTTAGGTTTGATTTTATATATAGCCAGCGGGTGACCGAGTTCCGCTCTTTGAAAACAGGTATCGAAGCTAACTCGAAGATTTAAATTTTCAATTGTGATTTATCAAAACAATACATTCCATAAGAAAATTTGTGAAACCATTGGTGAAAAGATAACCGGTTAAAGTGCACCATTGTAAACTACTCTAAACAAAGTTAGAGTTTGGAAAGGGAACTATTCTATACAAAGGTAAAGTAAAGGTAAAGATTGAAGTGTGTCGAAGTTCAATATTTTTGACAAATTTATTTAGAAAAACCAAACGTATATACATACATAAGAAACATATTATAAACCTATAACAGCATAAACATAAAACTTTATTAGTTCGCCATATTGGCTATAGATGGCAGCACGTTACCGCTTGAAAATTTAAGTAGCCATTATGGCGAACTAATAAAGTTTGAAAATATCCTATCTGTAACTCCGAACTGCTCGACCGTAGCGCTTCAAAACCGGCGCCTATCGATTCCTCGTGGCCAAAAACCCGAGACCCCCAAGTTTACCGGAGTTTATTAATTCTGGGTCGATTTTCGACTTGGCGACCATTCCTCGTATTATAGTATTAGATAGATAAGAATAATCTAGAATATATTTCTCTTTTTATGAAGAATCGGCTTAAAAAATTTGCCACAAATATAATTTTGGTGTAAAGGTTCAAATATAATCTTTGTGTTTACGTTCTTAGTTTGAGTTTATTTAAACATATACTTTGCGAGTACCAACACCGTCAGACAGACAACTCATTGATAGATTTAGTTTAAAATTTGAAGGTCAAATCTATATTTCAATACATTACATGCAGATTGTCAAACAGACAAAAACATTTTATCCATGTATCCCATTATATATATATTACAGATCTACAATTTCATGAAATGGATTTATATCAAATTCCTTAAGCTCGTACCATTCATGATGGGTCATCTCTATAGATAGATAGACCCTAGTGAAACTATAATTACAGAACAGAATTATTTTTTTCACAGAAAACTAGAATTATAGCCGGAGAATCTCTAAAATAGGAAGATAAATAAAAAATTCATATGTATTATTTTTAAACGATTTCATTACTTAAAACGCGGGAAATTAACTACAGAAAATGAAGCAGAATAATATTTTATTTTAAAAGTTTTAATTTCTTTGGTGAAACAATTTTATAAAATAATGCATTGAAATTATTATAAATCAACTCAAGTAAGAAAATAATTTCCAGATTAAATTTTCTGCTTTTAAAACTGTATTAATAATACATAAAAAATAATTTCATAGAGATATACAATTATTTTTGTACGGCAAGTTTGTATTATTATATGTACGGCAAGAGTATATAATTTTTTTCAAAAGATCTTTTACGCTTTCAATCAAAGTTTGGAAAGAGAGCTTCATTTTCTTTAAATTTAGGTAAACATTGTTACTGTAACATGTAAGAAAAAAACATGGCCTTTCAGTTTCAAAATATAAGGGTTGTTTAAATGAAAAGGTATGAAACGGCACTATGGGTATAGATGAATTTTTTTTAAGTATACACAATAGGCTGAGTTAAACGACAAATTAATTAACGAGCTGCATGATTCCTTGTTCCTAGATTACCTGCGGCCGTGACAATTGCAGTCCTTCAAGAGCGTCCATACGTTTTCCACCCAAATCGAAGAGCCTCCCTTTCAGATGTTTTTTCAGGCGATCATACACCTTAAAGTAACAGGGTGACATGTCTTGGCTGTAAGGTGGATGGTTAATCTGCTTCCACCTGAACTTGGCCAGTTCGGAGTGTTTGAATCTGTAGATGCGTGTATGCGCATTATCATTGTGCACAACCATGTCCTCCTCCACGGTCTTTCATTCTTGATGGACCTGCGTAGTTTTCGGAGTGTTCTCAGAGAACACATCGGAGTTAATGTTTCTTCTATGCTCAAGGAATTCAATAAGAAGAGGACATTGGACGGCGAACTCAAGTACTCTGGGAAGGAATGCGCTTTTTCAAGACCATGTGAATTCTGGCAACAAAGCATTTTTAAGTTCGTTAATCAGTAGGATCGTTGTACTCAGGCCTCTGGTATACTTTGAATAAAGTCTTCATTTATACCCACAATGTCGTTTCGTACCTTTTCATTTCAACACCTCTTGTATTGTGAATCAAAATACTAAATAAACAAATGGGAAAATAAAGAATAATCAGATTTCTAACTGTAAGAATTTCGCCTTACTGGTAAAGCAGCATCAACATAGTTGAAGACAGATACTACAACGACAAATTCTTCTCCTCTAACGACGCTTATAGGAAGAGTGTAGGATATGAAGAAGGCTTGGAAGGCCTTGATAGATGCCATGTCGGATAGTCCGATGCCATCTTTGGAGTTGATGCATACTGCGTTTCCATCCCATTCCGTTATGGTGTGTGGAATATCGTCTTCCCCACTAAAAGTTCCGTCAGGACTGCAAGATAGTGTATTTATTTAGGTAAAGTCTTATTCAAAATGGAAAGAATAATTTATGCAATTAATAGAAGAAAAATACTAGATCTCTACCTTCCCGCCCCCTTCTATATAATAATGTAACGCAAAATATTTAGTGTGAATAGTAATATCTGCATGGACACAAATTTAAAAGCAATGTTAAGAAAAAATTTGGGCAGATAAAAATTTCATACAATTTGCATTTTAATAACGTAAGGTATATAACATTATAAAATTTTAACTTAATTTCAATATATTTTGTTCTCTGCAATTAATAATCATAATAAATCTGCAACTTGCCTGCTAATTATTCGACAGAAAATGAAATCATTGCTTTAAAAAATTGAGTGATTTGTTAAAAATAATTAATAGTAATCTGCTGAAAAAATTATTTTGATTTTATCAACTAAATGTGAAATACGCATTTCTGTAAGAAGTGCCCTTAATTTACTACAAAAATAATCAAAATGGTTTGTGAATCATGATTCGCAAGATGATTTAATAAGATGGTTAGTGGTATTTTGACTTTTAATATATTGTTACTCAAAATATTTTTAATTTGTAATTAATCTATGAAACACATGATAGATAGAACGGAATGATATATTAGGCATTAACATTTGTTAAATTTTCCGACTTTCGAAGGAAAAAAATGTGTACTTTTGTAAAATTTGGATTTTTTAAAAACTATTTAAAACTATGGTTTTTAGATGTAATGTCAATTATAATACAAAATAGAATAAGCCCGAAAAAGTTATTTGAAAATATAATATATTTTGAGAAATAAAAAAAATTTGTAATCTATTTTAATGAAATTTAACCCAAACAGTTAACAATCTATACAAAATTGTAATGTAGCAACTCTATTTCTCTTTATACACAACTTATTGAACATAATGATGAATGAAGAGAAACAATCTCTAAAAACAAGTTTGAGATGCAAAGAAATTATGAGTAAAAATATACGTATACATGCATTTTTTCCATAAATTCATCAGTTAATTTTTTTTATAAACACCTATAAAAGAAAAAGTATTTCAGCAACAATAGAAATTTAGGTTCATTTCATTGTCCGTATTATTTAAAACACGCTCTGAAACTTTTTGAGAATACCTCTATCAATTTTGGAGATATCATGTTAACGGAGGAGATTTTTAATGAAATTAAAGTTTTTAGAAAATTGAAGTTAAAGAGAAACTTTAGCTGAAATATATGTGACCCTGGATGATAGGCCAGGCTTTCCTTTTCCTGGAAAAGCTTAACTGCTTTGAAAAGAGGAAAGTCTAAATTACAAGCAATAACAATTTTTGATGACCAGCGTTTTTGATGTAAGTGGATACATTAAAACATAAGTAAAAAACTGTAATTTTCATCGTTTTCTTACCCTATCATCTGCAATTCGAACAACCAAGTCTCTGGGAAATAGTTCCTCACTTCTACGGCAGATTGCGTTGCACCCGGACCAATAGGTCCACCAGGACCCCCAGGGGCGGAACCAGCTGGGCCAAATGCCGCCCCAGGTACGACGATTCTGGAAGCTCTTCCATCTGAAATTAGATGCATTTTGAGTAATGCAAAATTTTCATACGCAAACTTTGATACGGACTTGGATTTATTTATCGTATTTTGATAAATTTAATTATTACTTAAGCAATTTACTATTGTGATTTTTGAATCTTCATAAAACAAAACATTTATGAAAATGATACTTGGAAGATTTCACCAGATTCGGGAACACTCCTCCAATGCGTAACATTTTTTATGACGGCGTATAATGAATATAATAAAGACGCGTAATATGAAGAAAATAAACAAAAATGAATTTTGACTTTCTTCCCATTAACCAATTTCAACTGCAATGGGATCCGAATCTATGAGTTTGATCTATCTATCTATCTATTATATAT
>JAPMOQ010042621.1:1355879-1371459 GCA_026543055.1 Argiope trifasciata
CAATGAGCTAATACTTCTAAAAATCATTAATTATTTAGGGAATGACTAACTGCTAACATTTTTAGTCGTGATATGGAACTACAATCACGCCATATTAACAAATATTTTTTTTAAAAATCCATTTAATGATTGCTTTTTTGTATAATTTATCAATTTTGTAGAAAATATATAACAATGCTTTATTAAAACAAATTAAAATTAACTATATTTCCAAATTATTATTTTAATTTCATTAAAACTAAAATTATATACTTTTAATAGCCATTTCAGTGCGCGTTCATCTGAACTTCTGTTTCATATTCTGACGATATTTTTGCGCCAAAAGAATACTTGGATTCTTAATTCAAGTTCATTGCACCGTCCTTGGTGACCATAGATGCTCGAAGGTTTCTGAGGGTAAATAAATTAATTTTCTCAAACACTGGACTTCCAAAATATTAATAAGGCTCTAATCAAGACTATTTAAAAATTTCCTTATATAAAAATTAATCTTGAAATTAATATTTTTATGATGTTTTTTATAAAGTTCGGAAAGGTATCAATTTTGTGATTTTTTTTTCGTAATAAATGCTTGTTAATATTTCTATTTTTTACTGGTAAATATTTATTAACAATTTAAATTCATTTTAAAAAGAGGACTTTTATTTCTAAAGCTTCAGCTTCGTTAATTTTAATGTTTCATATCTGAGCTTAACGTTCCAAAATCTGAAAAAAAATCAGGTTCTTATCATCCTTCTGTTGCAGAGATAGTATTCATCACAAAATGATGAAGGTATATCACTCATTCATCTTCTCGTGTTCAAAATTGTACACATACTCAAAGAATTTCACATTGTACATGGATGCTACTCATATATTGAAGATACATACGCTAAGTCGTTTCTTTATGGAATATAACGTATTAGATCAGACATCAGTAGTCTATAGCTAAATTAAAATTCTTTTTATCTTGGGAAGCATAAAGTTTGTCGATTACTATACTATCTAAATGAATTACATAAAAGAAAATTAAGGTTCGACGTTTTTACGACATCTAATTTCGTTTACTTATTATTTAAAAATTAAATGTGAATCATTTTTATCTGTTTTTGCATCAATTACATGCAATTGAAGGAACCTATCTGGTATTGTTATAAATTTGTAATATACCAACAATCGCATTTAGTTTCATATATGATAACATAGAAGTAACAGTGAGATAAATTTATAGATATTTTTAACAAATGCCAGGTTAATGACACTTAGTCTTAGCTATTAAATTTGCACCATTGGGAGACTTTGTATATTTGAAGACAAAACTGTAGATTTTCAAAAAAGGAGAAATTATATTGCTATATGTATTGCTATCCAAATGCCGCAAATCTTTCTCGAAAATTCTATACTTTGGCATGAAGACTGTTTTTAAAGCGAGAGTGCTAAAGACAATCAGCGTAGAGGAATTTTCCATTTGGTGTACTTTTGTGCTTTTAACGACCTGCTGCAAAATTAATGAAAAAATACTCTGAACATATAGAAATAAATATCTCATGATTAATCCTCAACAATGGAGATAATCAACAATTATGTTCAAGTGTTGAGCGCAGCCTCAAAATGCTGACAAATAACAAGAGGAGGACGTAATGCATGATAATGAAAATTATTGGTATCATATATCTCTCTCTCATCCAACACAAATGCCACCTTTTAAAATGGACCAATTCATATGAATAGCTTTTTATTATTTTAAATCCTCCAATATATTGGATGGAAGCCATTTAGGAAAATTTCATTTACCTCGTGCAAATTTTGGATAAAATATTTGAAAAATTACTGGTTTGTCTTGTAAAATGTCAAATTTTAGCCCATCAAAGATTCGATTGACAATTAATTTATCTTCGAAGAATAACTCTTTTTTTTTTTCATATCTTTAAATTGCTAAGTTTTGAAATGCAATATCTTGAAATCTATATTTTTCTCAAAGTAATGAATTTCTTTCAGTGTTATGAATCGTTAATTAGAAATTTATACTTTTTGCACAGATAAGAATTAAAAAAAACCTAGAATATCATATAATATCGGGAAATATTTTCTATATTACCAGGTCCAGTAACAGCAAACGGTCCATTTGCCTGTCCACCACCATTGGAGCAGGGTCTACTAAACAAAACTAAGTTGCTTATGACTAAGAAACCGGCATCCTAAATGGGATAAAAATGAGAAATTTAAACAATATGTTATACAATCTGTCATATGTTGTTTGAAACATAATAAACAAAATTTATAATAGTTAGAAAATCTGGAATTTCTGTCTTTTTTTTCTAAACCAATTCTACTACCATAAAAGTAATCATATATTTCCTCATGTTTGATGTTTTAAAGCACTAAGCAATTTCAGAAAATTTATGCTTAGAATCATTAAATGTATTTCTTATATTTATTTTTGAAGGAGTAGATTGTTGATGAACTTTGTGGAGAAAGCTTTGAATTACCAAAGGTAGCAGAGTCTACAAAAATAACGGAATATTCTTTTCTGTGAAACCCGCCATCAGGAGTTTATTATAACAGTTTATAAAGAGCTTCCACATTGGAAAATTGTGCATACATGTCAGAAATTTTCTCTACAAATTATTTTCTGGGACAAAAACATTATCATTTTTTTTAAATAATCAGAATTGTCTTTAGCACTCAAAATCTAAGGCTAGATATAAATATATTAAACATTCTGAATAACAAGGGATTGTTAAGGGACAGGGGATCGAAATGTTAGAAGGCGTAGGATGTCTAAGTGATTCTTTTAGGTTGATTGTTTTTTATTTTTTATTTTCACAGGAAAATTTTTGAAATCATAAAAAAATTCGAGTTTGAGATTTTTACAAATATTTACTGATTACTTTACATCTAGTTTAATATTACAAGTATGCTCAATGCAATTGACCTTAAACAAAAGAAAACTCATATATTTGATGAAACCACAATGTTTACAGTCCAACTATTAAAGAAATAACCAAGCACTGAGATAGAGATAAAACATTTTGAAAATAATCTATTAATTTGAACTTTATATATGTGAAACATTTGTCATTTTACACGATCTTTACCATTACTTAAAGTTAATATATAGTTATCTATGGTACAATTTTTTCAAACATCATCAAATTGTTTGGCCTAAAAAATAACATTGTTGATTTGATTATTGGCTATATTTTCGGTCATCTAAATGATAAGAAAAGTGGTAGACCAGTTTCTTAGCAGTTTATATATTAGTCAGTTTCCATGATACAATTATGCAGATTTTCGGATTTGTCCTTTAGCAGCAAAATGAAAAAAAAAAATCCCTGAATAGATTAATTTTGTCTATGGCATTATACAAAAAATAAAAAATGAATGCCTTTTTA
The DNA here is from genome assembly GCA_026543055.1 of Argiope trifasciata. Lineage (NCBI taxonomy): Eukaryota > Metazoa > Arthropoda > Arachnida > Araneae > Araneidae > Argiope > Argiope trifasciata. Next base: position 1,359,254 of record JAPMOQ010042621.1, read on the forward strand.
CATTTGAGAAGTAAGAGTATTTTGATATAATAAACAATGTTAGAACTGTATTTTGAAACCTTTTGCATTGAAACATATATGCGTATTTCCAAAGTTAAATTGCCTTTCAAAGATTTTGAAATACCTTGCAATAAAATGTAGTACTAAACTTAGATTAAGTTATAGGTCTTCTTTTGCAGTCATAGAATTAATGGTTTAAGAATTTTAGTATAGCTAGCTGCTTGTATGGTTGTTATTCTTCGAAATTATTTTAAAACTTTGTCATTTAATACTCTCTTTGACTTTTTTAAAAATAAAATTTACCAAAAGGATAACACCATTACCATTGATTATGGACTGTATCATTTATTCAAAACGTCATATAAGAGTATCTTACCTAAGAAATTCTGATATTCTATACCCTCTATATATTTTTTTCTCTTGAATTCTGCATTTAATTAATACTTTGATTTTTCTTCAGTTAAAATAGCTATTTTTGTAAGACATTAAAAAATTAATATTTTTTTGGAATCACAAATGATCGTCCGACCAATTAGGAGACACACGAAAAAGTATAAAGGACTGAAATTTTACAAAAGCATTGGTGGAAATTAAGGTTAAGTTTTAAAGGCTATCGACACTAACAACAGTATCTCTTCAACAGAATGTATGTTCCGTCATGAATAAGAGTAATTGACTCCACGTCATTTCTGTACCTGCTAGATCAGCTTGAACCAACCACTATGCGGGGAATTTATCATCTCCGTACCAGAGTTGCTCAAGGATGGGATATAGTAGAAAAATGTCCATATTTCTTCATTCAACATAAATATTACCTGAAAAGCAGCATAAGAGTCTTCAGATGATGACGAGTAAAAAGAATCGGTTGGGTTGATCTTAGAATTTTCTGCTGATGGTCCCAGTCCTGTAAAAGTAAATTTTTTTAGGATACAATCACAGCAGTATAAAACTAGTTTTAAAGTTATAAAAGTTTTTAAAAAGATATGGAGCACTGAAAAAACTAGGAATATTTTTATTCAAATATCTTGGCAGAAATCCATTGTATTAGTGCTTAACACCATTGATAACACGAATAGCGTGCAATGAATACTTAGAAATCTGTATTTAGAAATATTTTATTTATTAGAGGGTATAGAATATGAGAGAGTAATGCAAAAGCAAACACTTGAACGTAGTCATACATTTTTTTTGTGTGTGAACTAATAAATTTTTTCTCCACAGTATTTGAAGTGAAATGATATGAGGAATTCAAAATTGCCTTTTACTGCGATTGCTTTGATGATCATTTATGACTCATCTGAAATGATTTTATATGCTTTATCTTACTATAATAAATGATATGATGTAAACAAATTTCGATTCAATTAAGGTTTCCAATGCAATCACTTTTTTTATAAATAAAAACAAATAAAAGATACATAATTTAAGATAATAATTTCAAAGAAATTTCCCTAGTCAAGTGTTGGACAAATCCTAATTTTAAAGAAAATATCGGGTGCATAGTTATAAAAGAATAAATGCATTTTTTTTAAAAAAAAAAGGAAATATTATAAATTTTTTATTAATGTTATTCTTTTTGAGTAGGCAGCAACTGGTGCTAGAGCATTCCTGTCTAAATCTTGCATATTTCCCTGATATGTCCCATAATGATGGAAACTCTGTAAGTTCCTTCTCTTTGAATTGTTCTAATGGTTTCTCAACAAAATAACAAACAACCGATGAAACGAGTGGTTTAAAAATAATAAATTTGTAGAAAACTCTGAATATAAATAAAAGAAATGTATGCAATTTCTTTCCCTTCGAGTAGAATTGATTGAAAGTATCTTATATAATATTATTAATCGGTTCTGTTAATATCACTAGGATTTAATATAGTGTTTACTGATATTATAATAATCATCAGTTTGTGCAACGAAATGTACGATTCAGAGAAACTAATTATAAATCTCATCTCCAAGTGGTGTTACCTTTTTTACTATAAAATTTCAAAATAAAAAAAACTTAAACCATGGAGTGAAGGAATCAGCAAAGGAAATAATTAATAAGCCACACAATTGTACAAAAAGATTTTTGAAATGACATGTCATGATAAAATAAAGATAAATTTGGTATTTCTTTAAATGCAATCAATATTATCGTTGGAACGAGATACGCGGAAATTCTTTAAAAAATCTTTTATTATGGTTGAATTTCTTTCAAAAAATATGTACTATAAATGTTGGAGTTCTCAAAAAAAGATGAAAAGAAGATTACAAATGAAAAATTAAGTCACTTTCTCAAAATAAATGCATGGCATTTTTCAAATAAAACTTAGTAAATTTTAGTTCTCTTTTAAAGTCAAATAAAACTCATTGCTTAACCATCCCTAACCTGCCTCAATTTATAATAAATCATAGAAAATACAAGGAATAAACCTTATCTCTTTCCATGCATTAAACAATTATTTGCTTGACTTTGAGAATAAATTTGCTAAGTTATTAGAAAATATTACGTACCTGGTTGGGATTTATCTGAATAGCAAAAGTTGTTTGAACCATAATATGAAGGTGGGTTTAAGTCTGATTGAAATTGAAAAATCTGTAGAACGAATAGAAAAACAATTCCGAAACTATATACTATAATACAAACACATCAATGTTGGTAAATATTTTTCGTATGTGGATAAATAGAGATTGAGTAACCAAGTATTCTAATAGAAAAACAGAGAATTAAAATTATATTCTTCCCTTGATGCTAATATTCACACTCAATTTCAAAAGTTTAAATATTAAAAAATATTTATATCCAAATGAAGTATTTTTTATAAATTTTTTTAATCAAAGACCAGTAGGTATCAAAATTTAACCTTGATTATGAGTTATTCTATGGCGTTTACCAAAAAAATCTCTAGAATGGTATTGAGATCTAAATTAGATATCTAAAGAGCATAATCAATTAGAATTTGAAAGCATAAATATTCTAATTTAAGAACAAAGCATTTTACTCAATTTGCTTCCAAACTGTACCTTATCTTTCGTCAACTGATTGCTTGAATCAAGAAGAGCAACACTTTTATCCACTACTTTAATTCCACACAGAGAATTGGGAGAAGACGTGATTCGATGAGTGACGGGAGTTCCTGGCTGCGCTACGTCAGATCCGAAGCCAAAAGTTACCTGAAGTTAAACGGAAAAAATTGTGAAACGAATGAGGTTTGTAAACAAATATCACTGAAGATTAAATAGCAGTTAGAAAGAAATTTAGTTTTTAAAATTTTAAATTCACGATTGTTCTTATAGCATAGAAGGGACTATGACCTTTTAAACACTTTGAAACTATGAAGAATTCCGCTTAAACTCTCCATCTAGATTTCAAAACGTTTATAGCTGCTTATAGTAATTCATTAATTTCAAAGAAAAATTTTAATTGAATTAAATGTAAATCTTGATATGGATCTAGTTTCCCATGTTAGAGATTTTTTGTGTTAAATATGAAACTAATAATTTTAAAAATTTATAATATTAATTATATGATATTAAAGATTATAGATACATCTGCAACATTTCTTAGTTTGATGAATTTTCAATAATATTTAACAGATAAAACCTTGTTTTTGAAGCATTTTTCAACATCAATTTTCTGAGAATCTGCTACAGTTTCTCGATCATCCCGAACGTAAAAGACTAAGAGGGTGAACGATGGTGACAAAGAAGCATCGACATCGATCGGAATTAGTACTTCTCCAATAGGTGGAATATACCTGAAATATAAAAAGTTGAGAGATATATCTATATCCAAATCTATGTTTATATCTATCTATATATATATTTATATATATATAAATCAACAATACAAGTCAAGCAAAAACGAACACAACATGATCAAAATTACAACAAATAGAAAAAAGAATCTGACTTGAAGACTTTTTCAAAGGTCATGTTGTGTTCCTTTTAACTTTTTTTTTTGTTGTTGATTTCTTTAGATTCATCTGTATTTTAGCAGTAGCTGCATTAGCTCTCAATAATTACAATGATAGATTTTTTAAAATTTTAAGCTTATTAATCAAAAATTAAACCGAAACTAATCAGAATTAAACAAAAATAAATAGCTGAATGATATAAAAACTATTTAGGAAACAAATCTAAAAGACTATAATTAAAATAATTAAGTAAACGAAACTAATTACGGAAGCGAAACTAAAAATTGGAATAGAAACTAAAAATTATTTCGGATTCGAACAAGTTTTAAATTTTAAAAATTAAAACAACTTGCATTGTATTTAGTGTTTTAATCATCGAACGTTGTGTTCCGTTTTTCATTACGTACACACACACATATCGAAACGTTTATATGTTTGTTGCCTTTAATAATCATTAAAACTGCTATTACTTATTGCATAAATTATGAAATTTTATCCATTCATTTGTAAATTCATTGTTTTCTCGTAATTTTTATTATGAAATTCAAAGCATACGTCCTCAAGTTTTTTCGTCAATGTTTTGAGCTTGTCAGTATTTGATATTTATATTCACAACTATGTAATCGGAATAATATTGATGTCATCATGCGCATGATTTTCAAATTTGAAAACCATTGCCGATATCTAGAAAAGCATAACAGTAATTGTTTATACATATTCTAGTCTTTAACAGGTTCACAGATGAAGAAGTATATGCAAATATGTTCTAAAATGTGTCTGTTTTTTAAAAAACTCTATTTTGCAGTGTTCTTTCATCTTTCATGATGCAACTATATCGCTCATTCAAGTTCCACAAATTGGTAAGGACGTTTTCAACATCATTTAGTACAGTTTATTTCTTGTTTCCTGATTGTGACAGTGATGAAAGTTTCAATCATTCATTTCTTTCCCTCAATTTAAAGCAAAAAATATATAGAAGATAAATAATATAATATAAATTTTTACGATTGGACTAATGTGAGGAAATATTTTTATGTTTTTTAAGCATAATGTACATTGAAAAATCTAAAGCTTGTTATATTTGACAAAATATTGTTAATTTCTTCATTGAACTTATATCATCTCATCACTATTTAATATTCATAAATTATTTGTAAAATCATGTAAGATAAGAAATATTTCATTCGTATTCTAGATATTCAATGATGATATATTTCTTAATTTTAATATTGATTAATTATTTTCAATATTATGCTGCCATTACAAACACCTTAAAACATTAAAATTATTTTTAATGGAAATTCATTTACATTGTCTAGCCATGTTAAACATGTAACAATGTTGTTTGCAAAAATTTCCATTATTCTAAAAAATTCCCATTAACACATCGTTTTGCGTCATCCTATTGAAAGGCATATAAATAGTGGTTTGCTGCACATAATATATAGAATATTAAAAAAAAGCTGTAAGAAAAATTGGGACATTGAAATGTGTTGTGGAATAAAGAAGTGAATATAGAAGAGGCGTATTTTGGAATTTTCTTTTTCAAACTTATTTACACACATTTATAATACACACATTTATTGTATAATTTTGTACCATATTAAACAATATTCGTAATATTGCATAATATTATTATATATTAAAAATATAATATAACATCGCAGAATATTGTATAATATTGTGAAAAAGGATGTGCGACCTGGGATATGGAATAAATAGAGTACAAAATAGGCCATCGTGTGCCTTTTATTAAAAAATAATTGATTTAATTTTTCCTGAAAAAACTTAACTGTTGGCATACTATATTAGTAAAATAAAACCGGTTAATTTGTGCATTTAATTTTCATTATTAAAAATAACAAAACTTGTTTAGTATGAAGAAAGAGAAATCTTTCAGAATATGAATTCTTAACACGTTAGAATCTTCATTGTAATAACGGCGATGCTTGAAATAAATCATGAAAAATATGTATAATAGTTTATTGACTATAAATCAACTATAAATATAGTATACCAAAAATAAACATTGATCAAATTTTTGCTCTTCAATATATTTATTGTATTATTACGTCAAAAACAATTTCTATTCGGATTACGAAAATTAATCTGAAACAAATTTTTTGACGCATATTAAAAATATTTTTGTTATATACTTAAAACAAGCTTGATATAGCATGAATTAATAGTTTCAATTAAAATTTTTCGTTATTTCTCGAGACTAGTTAGAAATGAAGAATGAATATGCTCCAATTCATTCTTTATGAAGAGAAGAAGGAAAAAAACATAAAATATACATACCTAGATTCTCTAGCACTTGGGCAATCGGCTTCATCAGAAGAAGATGCCTTCAATTCTGAGGCAGATAATGGTGGAGAAATCTGGGTTTCTGTACCATTTATAAGCTGTTCAGGATTTTCGTATTTTTCCGAAACATCATCCTTGATATTAAAAGTTACTTGTTGGGAGCCAGTTTGCACAACTTCACCTTGTTTTAATACCTGCAATAAAAATTATAATTTATCTTAATTGTAATGATTGAATTTTTAAATTTTGATTATTAGTGAAATGCTACCATTTTTCTTAGTATAAATTAATCATATAAATATAAATATTTTGTAATTGAGTTCTTATAGAGCTATTAGTGAGAATACAGCATTTTAAAAACTTGTAGAAACGGTTGGTATTTGAAATTGAATACACTGAATACTTGTAAGAAATTACAGCGCATGCAAATTCTATTATATGATAATTTTCTAGAAAATTGTAAAATTTAGCATACTTAGAAACATGATTTGAAATAATTTATTAAACAAAAGAAAAAGTTATTCTAATTCCTTACATGTATTCTGAAATACTCTACCAGAAAGTCTGTTGACATTTGATTACCTTCATAAATTCGACTGTTTGTGAAAGTTAGAGATTTATTATGCTAATAAATAATACTTATGAGTTTGAATAATAGCAATAGTTTATAAGTTTGTTGATGATTTCAAAAACAGTATTGAATCCTGTGATTAAATACAGTTCTCTCAAGGTAAAGTCCAAGAAATATGGCTTTAATTTATTGTTTCGGCAGTTACCACAAGAATTGGAAACTGCTTTCCTACTTTGAAATCATTTCGGGGATAGCTATAAAATATAAGTAGATGTACCTGATAATGCAATTGGAATTCTGTGTTTTCCTTTGCTGTAAACAGGACCCGAATGTTCTTCTCTGTTCCACAGGGGATAGGGTTATCAATACTTTCCAACTGGAGAAAACTTCCAGATGGAGAGTAGAAAGGATCTAAATAAGCGCTCGCTGTTGGCTGGCCTATATTGTTTCCGCCTGTGTATTTCAGAGATCTAGCCTAAGAAGGGAAACGCATAAAATTATTTAAAAATAATATTGTTTTTAGCTTTAATATCATAAGTCATGTTAATAAATATTTAATTGTTTCTAATTTCTCATAATGTAAAAATAGAATGCCAAATATAGAGTTAAATTATGATTGTTATAATTCCTTTTAAAATGTTTATTGTCATTCAGATCTTTGAATTTAAAAGAAAGTGATTCAATAGATTCACTCAAGCAATGTAATAACATTAATGATTCAAATGATCTTTGGAAGTCCGCTAATCCTCATTTTATCAGATTTGTATTTCCCTGAAAAAAATGCGGCAGTATATACATAGAACATTAGGGACATACAATCATGCTCGAAACAGGACTTGAACCCGGGGCGCCCAAATCAAGGGAAATACGAGCTACCCCTGAGCCACGAGGCCTGCAATCTGTCCAGTAATTTTTTAAATGCGTAAATTTATCATAGACGATTTGATTTTAATTTGGAATGTTATCATAGTTGTAAGCATTGTCTAACTCTATGAGGTCGATTAACCTTCCAGCACGCTCGCGTATGTGACAGATACACCAGAGAGGAATTCCATTTTATACCTTTAGATCAGGTGCCAATGGGAATGCCAGTCTTTGGCTATTTGTCCCCCTCCCTTTGATTTACTTTCAGTTGTCGTCGTAAGTTTGTGGTGTTAATGTCGTGGTAAGTTTGTGGTCTCTGATGGTCAGATATTTGTATTTTGGAGATACGCGCAACCGTTCATGCAAGTTTTTGATACATCTGATTTTATATGATTTTACAATTAAATCTGTGTTGTCTTAGACTAGTGACAGTTACCAAATGTACTTACGGAAGAAAATGCGAGAAAAAAAGCACCCACATCTCTAAAAAGTGAGCTAAAATCAAAGGTGCTAAAGAGAAAAGCCGAACTAGGCATTGAATTGGAAGATGCGACGTCAGGGAAAAAACCCTGCCAAAAGAAAAGCGGACTAGAATCACGAGGTTTATTTGTGGGATTTGACAGAAATTTATATGTTTGGAGCACATTGAACATATTTGCTCAAACTGCAACGCCGCATTGAAATAACAATGAAACTATTTTCTTCCATTTCATATCTAACTTTCAATTACTTTTTCCTTTTTATACGTAAATTCTGTATTTTTGCACTTCTATATTTTATATGCAAATTGTTCTGTCAAAATATCGACAATTTCGTTTATATTATTTTTAAATCAATTCAGTTAACCTGTGGTCATTTTATATAGTTATTGGAATCTATGTTTACATTGTTTTTGCTTCTTTGTAAATAAAAAATGTTTAAAGTAATTGTAGTTATTAATCCTAAGCTATTAAGAATATAATTTTAGCAGTTACGCTTTTAAAAATTTACATTTTGCTATAGCTTATGTGGGAAATACACGCGACCTTTCATGTTGGTATGACTGCCGCGCCCGCTGGATGGTTAACTAAACGAGTATGTTTCATTTATACCAAAATATTTTAATTCGGCGAATGTCAAGGCTATTTCAAAAACTATTTACTAAACTATTTAATTTCATCACTGTTTAAGTGTCTCTTGAGCTGTGATTTAATGAAAATTGAAATTATGTGACAAATTATACTCGTTTTGTTGTGTAGATATTTGAGAGCATTTTAACAATTTTTCGAGTTTTGAGAAATATATTTGGCCTCACATATAAATTAATTGAAACTGAATCGACATTCTGTGGCAGAATTGTAAACTTGATGTAACCATCTTCATTTGATGTGTAATTCTTGCAAAATTTCACTTGTTTATTCGCCAACCAAGTGTCAATGATTCTCTTCCTGGACACAGTAGCACAAATTTCAACAGGCTCTCCAGGAGCAGGAGAACTGTCGGGGTTTGTCACTTTGAGCTATTAAAAGGAGAAAAAATGTATTACAAATTGAATTTGTATGTATTCATATAGATATATAAGATCCAAAATATTAATAGTAATATTCTTGCCTTTCCATTGTACGGTAAACCAGGTTTGTAATACTTTCCATGATCGCCGTTTACGTTAAAATCCATATTTAATGGAGAATAACTTCGGCTCAAATACTGAACTTTGTTCATTTGAACTCCTGTAACAAAAAATACCTTAAATGTTGGCAATAAGAGTTAATTGTTACCCATTGTGATGTAATTTGATAATATGAAACGTTGATTATAAAAGAAATAATTTCGAGATTACAAACTATGTAAGAAATCGAAAAAAACTTAGAGAATATCTCCTTCTGTAGTTATTTAACTTGTCCTGATTATATGTGATAAAGTTTTATTTTTTAATAATATATCGAATAAGCTTCATATATTTGTAAAATGAATAGTGAAATATTTAATTACACTTCTTAATCTATGTACTTTTTGTCTTATTATCGGTTTCTATTATACAAGTACAATCTTCAAGTAAACTCGATGTATTATGTTTATTTTTCTATACAAGTAATGCCAATTTTTAAAAGTTAAAAAATTATTTCCGTATTTTCCTCGAAAATTCCTTATTTTAAATTGAAAATCTAAATTTAAAACCAGATTATTTTTCATTTCTGTGGTCGGGAAAACGTTTTTTTTTCAGTATTTCTTACAAACCGCAAATTAAAAACCTATTTTAACTTATAAAAACTGATACAAGAGTTTCCGATATTTATTTCATCTGAATGCAATATACTAATGTATATTACACATTCATATAGTTTTTAGTGTTATATTATGCTGATTGTTTGTTTTATTCCATTTTAAATGTTTGGAATAATTCAACTTTTTCTATTATTCGAATTCTGCAATACATTTGATGTTATTTTTACCATATTTTGTCATCAAATTCTATATTAACAAGCTTTAATTATCAACTTACAAAAATAGTTTTATACTCTTAATATTAAATGAAAAATTTTAAATGTGAATTATGACTCAGAATTTAAAAGCAAACATTTTTTTCTTAAGGTAATTAAAAATTCCTTAGGCGCCATTACCTGTCCCGTCTTCAATCACATTAGCGCTGACCTTGATTCTTTTATAGCTGTGATCTCTTTTCGGATCTATTTCTGTGACATTTATAGTATAATTGTAGCAGCCATCCAGCTGAAAAAGTGAAATAAAAAATTCGTTCAGTTTTTGCATTAAGAGCTATTTTTTTAGTTAAAATGCAACATCATATAAGAAAAACCATAATATATATGAGAATTTTGTACAAGTTCAAATCTACCATTACTACTTAGAAATGACATAAATAAACCCTAATACTTGATTTATATATTCCAGTAAGAAACTTTGAGATGAATAGTTTTAGATGAATAATGTAGAAAATAATCGGACTTTTGGATAACTAATGATTAATGTAAAAAATGCATATTGAAATGTTTTATGAATTATCTTTTCATTATGAAGTTCTCAAATGATGCATTTTTTTCTTTTCCTGGCACATATAAAAGTATAAATAATTTTTAAAATTATGAATAGCTATTTTCTTATTCTAAAATATGCAAAAAAAAAAAAAAATCAAAAGCTACCTATTTAAAATTTATAGACTTATTTAACTACCTATTAGATTTTTGTTTAAAAAGAAAATGAATGGTATTTAAAAAGGCTATAAAAAGTTACATTGCAACGGGGATTATTTCTTTTATAACAATTTCATTGAAATTGAAAGGTAAATACTTGAAGAAAAAAATATATAGAAAAATCCTTGTAGAAAAATAAAGAAATACTTGTAGAAAAAAAATTTAAGTATACTTGTTGCAAAAAACTAATAAAAAACATTAATTAAAAAATTGGAGTAAATAAAGAATTATAAAACAAGGCTATAAAAAATAAGGTATATTTTTATAAAAGGTTTTTTATTAATATTTCAGCTGAAGGGAAAAAAGTCTTATTTTTTCACTTTGAGAAACTGCTTTTACTATTTAATTTTTTTTACGTTACAGTTCATCAGTAAGCAAAAATCTTTGACCTATTATTTATTACCTTCTAGTTAAAGTACTGATGTCTAAATTTAAAATTACATGAATTTGTTTTAATTTGAATTATGGAATTTAATGTTTAAGAAATTTTGCATTCAATTACTTTGTATAATAAAAGATTCAATTTTTTTAACAAAAGTTTTTAAACTATTGATACTTGATTACCTCTAAGGAATTGTGCAAGATTGGAGTTCTGGAATACGAAGATTCGTATGCATACATCTCGAGAGATGTATTCAAATTCAAATGAGCTTGTACAGGTTCACCATACGTATATCTAGGGAAAATTTTTAAAATATATAAATAATAATAAAAATAGAATTAATTTGTAATGATTTCTGAATGTGAAAAGGAATAAAAGACATTTGAAGCTGTTCTTTTCTAATTTCGCCAATTTGAAAGAGTAAAGTATCCTATCAGTTTTGATGATGTGTAATTAATTGTCTTCATTTTATTTATATTCTTTTTCCAAATCAATAAAACTCAAACTGGAGTTTTTAATATTTTTTTGAAAATGTATTACGGATTAAATTAAGAACTAAGAGTAAAATTTAGTTTTTAACATTCAGTTGATTTATTGCAAGCATTATCCTCTCTTCTGAGCATTAGAGGCAGTTATGTTTTTGTCTTAATGCGTTACCAAGCTATACAGATGGACATTAAAATCTTCAACAGAGATTTTTGAAATACGAATTTAACAAAGAAAAAAACTTTTCAATTCATAGAAAATTAGAAACTAGCGAATCGTTAAAATGTAGACGAATCTGCACATTTTAAATTTCCATTAGTTCGTAATACACATTTCCAGAATTATGCCTGCCTGTCTGTGTATTAACACAATTACTCAAAAAGGCTTTGTAGTGAATGCCATTCAGTTCAATTTACTTAATTATGTTTTTTTCTCTTCAAGGCTCTAAAAGTCAGGTTAACATCCACTTTAATATTTCAGGAAAATTCAATCTTTCTCTCTCTCTCTTTA
>JAPMOQ010042621.1:1371859-1418899 GCA_026543055.1 Argiope trifasciata
GTATATACACATTTATAAGCGAACACAATGTAGGAATGCAATCTATGGGTTTGTTTATATATTATAAAGAAAATGAAACTTACTCGGCACAGACGGATACAGGAATTGTATCAGCATTTTTCAGAACGAATGAAGGAAAGTTAATTTTTACTTCGAATTTCGGAAGTTCTGGAAAAAAAATAAGCAGTGATATGAATTTTTGAAATATTTGTCTTATCTTTGTCTTTTAGCCATCCGTTAAGATGACTAAAATATTTATAAAGTATGTGTCAAATTATGTAGAAATTGTTTCTCAAAATGTTCATTTCTGATTTTTGATAGAGAAAAGTTTCAATTCTGCATATATTTCATGATACTTATTGGCAATTAATTTCTCAAAATGTTATGAAGTATCCGAAGCTACATTTTATTGCCACTTATGCTTGAATAACTGAAATGATCCTTTTTATTTTTACTCGTGTTAGAAGAACGAGTCTTTTAGTCTTAATAGATATACTAAATAGCATAATTAGGATGTGTATGCTTGTAGGTGCTTGCAGAGTAGTTTTATTTAAAGATTACAGTGATGCAGTTAAATTTTTTACATTATTTTTCTCATATAATTAATTTATAGAATTTATCCCACTATTTCGATATGCAAAACCCATTTATCCTCTACAGGAATTTAAATAAATATATAAAAATATATAAAAAATATATAAAAATATATAAAAAAATATATATTGTCAAAAAGGATGCTTATCTACTGAATGGATAATAAATTTCATTTCTGGAATTAACAGAAAACTTAGTCTATAGATATATTTTAAAATACCCACTAACAATTTAAAGGCTTTGTTTTTAAAAATAATTAGGGGCACTTTCTATATTTTTGGGAATATCATATTATTCAATTTGGATTTCATCGAATGTTAAATATGTTTATTAACACCCAGCATTTAAGAAATTAAATCTAAACATAAATGTATGCAATAAATTCGTCTTATAAATTTAGCAATAGTATGTTTTCGTGTATGGGTAAATCTCTTCAATGATAAACGGTATGATTCTGTATTTATATGGTGATTCATATTTTAAATATTACTTTACAAATATTAATGTTCAAGTTTGTAAAAATTAATGCAAAAAAATCAATGTAATATCACAAATATTATGTTTCAATAAAGTCTACGTTTGTATCACAATATTAATAATCACAATTACAATATACAACTATAGTTTGTATTAGAAATACAATACAGCTCTATTTAGTGCGTTGCTCTATTTTCATTAATAGAATGTTGAACAAAAGTTTTTATGTCATTAGAAAATTTAGTAATTATTTAAATATACCATAAAATTTAAAAAAGGGGTAATAAACTCATAGTTGTACTATCAGTTCAATAATTGTATTTCGATTGTGGTTAATTTATGTAATAAAGTTTATTGAATCAATATTGATAATGTCTTACTGTATTCTTTCACATCAAAGGAGGTCGACTGTGAGTCTTTATCACTCGAAACTGTTATCCTCCACGTTCCCTGTACAGGTTCATCAGCAAGTGGAAATTCCATTTGAGTTATTCCTAAAAATAACAGATGGAATTTTTGAGACTTTCTAATTTTGTTTACTAAGAAGCAAGAAAAGTGATAATGCAATTTAAGTACATAACTATTAAACTTTTAATATCACATTTATTTAACTAATATGTGTCTCAATTATATAATCCTTTGTTTTTCTTCTTTATATGATACTTCATTTTAAAAATAAATTTTTGAAAATAAAATCATAAAATAAATATAAAAATATGAAATTATAAAATCCATTTTTATATTAAAGTTGATTAATTAATACTAAAATTAATATTTTTAAAACAACTACTCATATTTACTCGCGATATTTTTAATATTTATATATTTTAAATACATATGTTAAAAATACTTTTTTATGTAAGAGACTTTCTATCCAATTCCCGAATTCCTTTCTTTATGCATTTTTTCTCTCTTTACACATATGGACTAATTCCTTTTTTAAAATCCATACTTACATTTAATAGATTAAAAATATATAAAAAGATACATGAATATGATAAAAAATATTTATTAAGTCCACAATACCTTTTCCAAGTTGTACTCTTTTAAACTGAAACAGTCTTGTTCCTTTTGGATCCTCCGCGAAAACATCAGCAGTCTGAAATTGTAATAGCAATGAAAATATTTCTTTAAGTGGAATATTTTGTTATTTCTTTCTTCACAATGTTTTTTCTTTATACTGAAAGAAAAGTTTTCTTAGAAGCTTAGGTTACTTAAAAGATTGGATTATTTAAAAGCTGACTTTTTAAAAAATGGGTCACAATAGTTTCTATATGGATTATAGGAGGATAAACAAAACTTTGATTTAAAAAAATACCGCTCTTTGTAATCATATATAACATTACATTAAAAAGTGCTTGATGAAATATTGCGAAAGTATTGGATATTATGTACGAAACTGAGTCAATTCTAGTTTTTCAATATACACAAAATGTGCAATATTTCAGTAAATAAATAACAAGCGACGACGTTATGGAGCTTTACATAAGGTTCAATTAAATCATATTTCCAGTTTTGTTATATCATGTGATATTCCTATCTTGCCTTTCTGAAACAATCGAAAATAAGAATAAAACAATAGCGAAACCATATTGAATTTTTAAAAATTCATATAAAATATTTTGCTATCAGTTTGATAAAAATTGCTTTAAATATTATATTTGAATTTCAAGTATCTTGAGATATTTTCTCTTATCACTGAGATAAAAAATGCTTTAAATAATATATTTGAACTTCAAGCATCTAGAAGTAGTTTTTAAACATTAAGCGAAAGTATAATGAATGTTTATTTTATATATTGGGAGTACAAATCAATTCGGTCCGTTTTCAATAGATGGCTCTGGCTGATTTGTTTACTGAATAATGATAGATGTTTGTGGCTTTGTTAGAAAGGTTTGACCTTTGTCAACCATATTCAGTCAACGAAGCTTCGAGTTTTATACAACAACATTCGTTTTCTGAGCATTCAATATGTCAAGTTTTGTGCTAAATAAGCAACATTTGCGGGAAGTTTTGATTTTCTTTTTTAATTGGAAGAAAAGTGCCGCTGAAGCGCATCGATCGCTTGTGGAAGTTTATGGTGAATCTGCGCCATCTGATAAATCATGTAGAGAGTGGTTTCGACGCTTCAAAAGAGATGATTTTAGTGTCGAAGACAAGGAGCGCCCGGGCCAGCCGAAAAAGTTCGAAGACGCCATTTTGGAGGAATTGCTCGATCAAGATCCGTACCAAACGCAACAAGAGCTTGCAGGATCGTTGGGAGTCACACAGCAAGCAATTTCCGTGCGCTTAAAAAACATGTGGCAATTGGCATTAAAAAACATGTGGCAAACATGTGGCAAACGACAATTGCCCCATGTGTCAATTGTCGTTAAAAATTACTTGGAAACGTTGAAATGGGAGGTCCTACCCCACCCGCCGTATTCGCCAGACATTGCCCCTTCTGATTATTGGTTGTTCCGACGGATGCATCACGATTTGGATGGGCACCGCTTCACTTCTTTCGAAGAAATACAAGAATGGCTCGATTCATGGTTTGCGTCCAGAGAGGACTCATTTTTCAGAGATGGAATCCGAAAATTGCCAGAAAGGCGGACAAAAGTTGTGGCTACCGATGGACAATACTTTCAATAACATGTTTTTTCATTTTGATAATAAATAAAATGTCTTTTTAACGAAAAAAAACGGACCCAATTAATTTGTACTCCCAATATAAGTATGTGTCATAAATTCACTTCAGTACATTATGCTCATAAACTAATTCATTCCCAGAAAGATTCCTTAAAAACATTATATTGAAAAAATCGGAGCGCTGTAAGTAATCATAATGCCGTTTATCAAGAGAGAAAATATAATGTTTGTTAACATGCATAGGGAGAGGTTATGTGAATGCTAGAAATAATTTACGAGTTGAAGGACCATATGCAGAAAATTAAAATTTCCAAATTAAAGTAAAGAAGCAAAAAAATGTTTTGTGGATCATGGATAAAAATAAAATCTACTTTTGTCAAAATAGCGTCATTTAAAAGTCTATATAAAATATTTTCATCTTAACTAGTCTCTTTCACCTGCCTGCCTTAAATAAAAAAGCATGGAGGAATTATTGAACATTTATAAACTGAACCTTATTTCTGAATTTTGAAATGTAATCAGTCGTTGGCATAAAATGACTGAGGTTTGATTTTCTCCGATCCATGTAAACATTCGTTAACTTTGAAAAAAAGACGATTAGGGTGATATTACTTAAATACATCAAAAATCTCATATTTAAAAAATATCATTCATATAGAACTCAACCACACAAGACTTGTTCAAATTCTCTTCATTATTCCATCTATTCATTCAGCCATTACAAATCATAAGGTATTTCTGAAAATTTATTAAAATAAAAATGTATTAAATTTTAGAATTATTAATAATAAGGATTTTAAAAAAATATACTTCTAATTTTGATTGGTAAGTAATACATTATACAACATGAAATTTAAATGAAGTCTTAAAAGTATATATATTTCATGATTTGAGATTCAAGAATTAAAAATTTAGTAATAGCTCTAAACAACATTTAAAAGAAGTTAAATACCAATATAAAGATATTAAAACTCTTAATTTTACATGAAAATTTATCATTTTTTCTTGTATATTAAACACTATTCTCTAGAAAGAAGCAAATAAATGAATCAAATATTAAGGACATGTTCGCATCATCAAACTTTCAAAAATATTACGAAAATGTTTTATTATTTAAATTAAGTAAAATTAATTTCTGTAAGCAATGAATCTCACATTTTGTCTCTCTCAAAATGTTCTCTCATTACTCAAATTGTCAAATTATCACTGATGTCTTTTAATACTTACATCATTCTTCTTGTTGGTTGGTCTTAAATTTTTATCTAATTTCAGTACTCTGAACATAACTGAAAAGTCAAAAGATAAATATAAGTCAATGTTTTGCTATTGGAAATATAATCATATATAAATAAAATAGACTAAATATTTTAACGTTTGCTGTAGCTCAGTTTGTATGCGCATTGCTTAGGTTTTCAAATTAAAATTGGAAAACAAAGAAAGCTGAAATAATTGTCAAAAAGCAAGACAACGTTACTGGTAAGGATAACGGGTATTATTGATTGTTATTTTGAGGTAAATGGCAAGCATTTAACTAATAAAGGAAAAAAATAGTTGATTCAGGTTGATATTGTAAAAGATATTATATATACATTACGCACATGATTTATATTATTTCCCTTGATATATTAAATGATATGATGTATGAAATATATTTAGATACTTTTACCCGTGGAAGCACAAGCATTGAAAAAGGCGTTCAACTACAAATGGTTTTAAACTGGAAATTGCCGAAATCATTTCTTTTAAGTTTTATAAAAGATTTTATGAAAATAGAAAACGTGTTAAATGATATAATTTTGGTAAACTGTCTAAAATGCTTGCAAATAAGGAACATTAAAGATTTTACCAAAAAGAAATTATTATAGGATGGCTGTCAAATTCACACAAGGGGCTCAATCAAACAGGAAAGCTTAAATATTTTGACAGAAGATGACTAGGATGTTATTTGCGCCTTTTTGTTTGTCTATGAAGCAATTAGAGGCATTTTATTTAATATTTACAACAAAAAAGAAGATACATCTTTGGTATTGTTAGCACGTCCAAGAGTCTAATGAACAGTGAAGAACGAGTTGTCTACGTATAAAAACTGATTTCATTTTACTATCTGATTTTTAAAAAAAATCTTCGATATATTTGGAGGGAATGGACTGCCAGATCTTCCATCAGCACCTTGGAATTTTATCATTACAAATGTTATGGTATTAATGCTTTGTCAGATATAAAATCAAGTGAGCATACTTAGTCTAAGTTTCGATAAGGATTATTACAGATACAAATATTGAGAAGACAATTTGTAGCCTTATGTCCACAATTTTTGTCGAAGTAATTAAAATTATTCCATCTTCATTGAAGAAAAAAAATTATTTCTTATAATGAGATTAAATTCTCGATTTTATTAAAAGCGAATGAAGATGCCGAAAGAAGTGTTTACACTTACTCAACCTTAATAACATAGAGCATGTATGAGATGCCCTTGACATATACAAAGAGCTAAGCAGAAAAGATATCATCATGAATCTTCAAAAAAAGGCATAATTCACCTCGAATTCTGCGGGATAAATCTTCAAGAATTTGTGTATCTGATAGTATGTATACATTAAAATGAAAGGCAAACACCAGGGGGGGCACCTCGAAATGAGGATGAGATGCTTCTGGTATGGGGGTTGGATCTCGCCAACCCTGCGGGCACAATAATAGGTGAGGGTTCTAGCCCTCCCATCGATGATAGGACATACTCCCTACGGGGAGGGTTGTACCTTTGCGAGTAATGGCCCTTAGGACACAATTTTAGTCCCCGCCAATGCTGCTGTAGAGGTGGTTCAGTCATTCAATTTTGCGAGGTTTATCCGTGTGCCTTAGAGGCGGGTCAGAGGTCAGTCATAGGACTTACAATGAGAGGCAGAAAATGCTCCTTATGACACCTCCGTTAAAAAAGAAAAAGATTTTTACAAACAAGAGATTATGACGCTTATCTTTCTGGAAAACCAGCATGATTTTTTATTTTTTTATTTGCAATCTATATCTCCTGTACTATTTGAAAAAAATTGCTATTTTTCTCATTATACTTTTGTTTAAGGGTTCTTCGTATTTTAAATTCATGTCGTCGATAAAATGAAACAACTTCAGAGAATTTTTTTCTTGCAAAATAACGCTGATTTTTAGTTTATTGTTTTAATGTATTTACTCTGTTCTTTCTGAATAAATATGTCAAAAATATATGTGGCATATTCTTGTAAAAATAAGTCATATTTTAGCCTATTTACTTTTCAAAGATTAATGATACTTTTATTATCAGTTGTTTTGATCAGAAATAATCATGCCAAATTCATGAAAAAAAAATTCAGAATCATATAAAATAAAAGTTTAGATATATTCCGAGCATAGTAAATCATTTCATCATTTTTTAAAGAGGAATGTTCAACCGATTTTTGGTTATCTTCATAAGATGTCTATAAAATCCTCATTTAAAAGTATATAAAATATAAAATAGAATATAAATCTATGTATAATAAATTACGATGCTTCGAAAATTTTAGGATTTCTCACTGAAATATTAGAAAAAAAAATTCTTACCGGTTTGTCCAGGCTTATACAGTGGTTTATCAGTTTGAATAATATAAATGTTTTCATTTACATTATTAGAAAAATGAACTTCATCACTGCCTCCAATTGGCTTGCCACACATAGATCCATTAATTTGCAGTCTTCCACTGTACATATAATTGGAGTCGTCAAATGGTTGTACTAAAAAGTTTAGAAGCGCATCTTTGTTTCCTATAAACATACAAACAACATGGATTAAGTACATAAAGATTTAAAAGTACAATATTCAACTTTTCAATATTTAAAAGATTTGACCTTTAGGTATGTTGTATGTCTGCTTCTGTGCAAGAGTTTCATTTGAATCGTAATTTTTCTTGTAGTACAATTGAACATTCAATTCACTACTGTCAAGGCAGCCAAAACGTAACAATTGTAATTGGTTATTCTGGTCTCTTTTCAGAGATCTTGGAGAAGTAAAGATGTAACCACTGAAAAAATAAAGACAGTTATATTAAGTGAACTTCATAAAAATAATCTTGATTATTAATAATAATCGCTTACGAAGAAAACTTTTAATTTATAACGATCTACTTAAATCAATGGACAATTATATCTCATGGATGCAAATGTGAGGTTGTTGCAATTTATATTAAATGGCAAATCCATTTAGTTTAACGTTTCTTAGATTTTGGCTTATCAAAATTAGATTGTGTTTTCCACTTTATATTAATAAGCTTCTAAAATTGATAAAAAATAACCACTGAATAATCACAAGTTTTCATTTAATTTTGATTAAAAATATTAGCAACAAAATGGATGCTTTAATTACTTTCTGCTTCAACCTTTATTCTTTTTTTAATAAAAATGTAGACGACTGCGGTTGAATAATAACGAAAATCATGAAATCATCATGAAAACTATCTCTAATGCATGTGGAGAGTTTATTTGTTTAAAAGAAAATTTTTACATTACTTACACTATTTTTACGCTAATTACAGCTCAAATCCAAATTTTAACCGTGGAATAATATTGTCCAGAATTATATTGAATGGTTAAAAATTTTACTCTTTAAGCTGCTGAAATATATTTTCGGTAGCTTCATCTTCATTTTACGAATTTCTAATGATTGCTGATGCGATCACATACGGTCAGTAAGTTGAAGATAAGTTATTAGGCCTTATTATTTTTAAACCCAGATATTTCCCGGTGACTGTGCATCAGATAATGAAAAAAATAAATAAAAGCATGCACGGAATTTTATAATCGAGCAAAAATTAAAACATGTCCTCGATTGGCTATGATCCAATTATGTTTTATAAGATTCCCTTACTCCGTTTTACTATCATTAATTGTTACCGTTCAGTATTTTATTTTAAAAGTAGCTGGTACCCGGCGCGTTGTTGCCACCGAAAAAAATATTAAGTGTAGTCAACCAATCATTTGGCAATGTTTTATCGAAATATTAGGTTGTTCGGAAAGTAATTTCGTTTTTTCCTGACAAAGGATTTAATTGCATTTTTCGCACCCAATTTCATACTTAAACCGCAAAATCATTTTATGTTCTAAGAGCTGATATAGCAAGGCTTGAGTGTGAAAAAGTGCAGCTGATTCTTCGCAGTAGTTTTTGGATGGTGCCCTTTTAAATATGGAGAGCAATAAACAGCATTTTCGTCATTTTTTTCTTTTTTGCTATAAAAGGTAAAAATGCTGTTCAAGCCAGAAATAAATTAGCCAATATGTGTGGAGAAGATGTGTTAACAGTACATCAGTACCAGAACTGATTTGCAAAATTTTTCCTTCAAATGAGGAGGCCAAAAACCACCTCGATCTTTTTTTTTTTACAGCAAAGACCAAAACTTTTATGAGCGTGTAATCATGTTACTACCAAAAATATGGCAAAAGGTATTAGACCAGAATGGCAGTTTTATAATTTAATAAATAATTTATTCATTAAACGAAAATTTCTTTTCATTTTGACAAAAAAATACGAAATGACTTTCCGAACAACCCAATAGGATGAACGGTACGACAGTACATAAAATACGAACAAATATTCATTTTTATATACTAGATTTGTGCATTCTTTTAGAACGGTAAAGCTGGGTGTTCTTTCAGATCGGTAATAAAAGAAACTATTTATCGTGTCTCGTGATTCGTTTAATATTCTTTCAGAGTTTACAAATTTAATTTTTAGAAAATATAATTGAAATGTTTTTTTTAAAAATTGATTACACATAGAAAATATATTTATTCCATAAAATCGTTAATATGAGGGAAAAGATAATTTTTGAGAATTAAATTATTTGTACTACAATATTTTTGTTGCTTACTGTGAAAAAGGAAAAAATTTAATTAAAATTTAAAACCCCTACGGTTGGTCACCACAAAACTTTCTCGCATAATGTCATAAACTTATTACCTCCGAGAATGACTTGCACGACATTTGCGTACTATAGCTACAAAATATGAGCCTTTTACTCGGATTTAGCATTGCTACAGAATCTACTGTCTCCTCGGCGAGTTATGTGGAGATGAATCCTTGGTAAATAGATGCGCCTGAGACTCGATGTCTTTTTTTAAATGTTAGATAACTCTACTATCCCTCTAACCATCCCGTAGGTGTAAGCAATATGCTGCCCAAGTTTCATCGCCATCGGGTGAACAGTTTAGGAAAATATAAGAGACATATTTATTCCATAGACAAACATTCATTTTTATTTATGTAGATTTAGGATAAGTAAAATTTGTAAGACACGTGGCAGAGCATTTTTAAGATTTTATATCTCACATTGAGACAAGAATAGAAGACAGTAAACTGAAGTTTTAAAATGGGTTAATATTAGATTGACGGGTTTTCGAATGCATGAATAATAAATAACAAAGGTAAGATTAATTTAGTAATGTTTATTGTTTTTAAAAATACTTGAAAGAAACACGAAAAAAATCTGTGAAAATGGTGTGTTTGATAAAAATGGTATGGTATGACAGTAAAACGATTCTTATTTTGTATAATTTATGAGAAATATATTTAAAACGATAGAAAAGTATAATAGTAATAAAATGATGATATGATCATGATTTTCTTAAATATTGACTTAATAAATTATAAGCGTATCTGAACCTTATTACAGCACTTTTGGGTATTGAAATGAATTAAAAAATTTTAATGCAGCATTTAAAAGGGAGTGATACAATGATATTAAATTAACTTACTTTTCTACTTTCTCAGCTGAGCAGACTTCAAATAGGATAATTGCAAATAAAGCAAGAAAATTTCTGAAATCCATTTTGGATTTGTTTTAAACCTAAAAAATAAAATATATAAATTAAAATTTATTTGTTTTTTTTTTTCGTTAAAAAATGAAATTATTCTGCCATAAAGAAATTCTTATTAAAAATTCCGTAAATTTTACTTGACCATTTTTTATTGAACATATATAAGAAGACATTCTAAATCGGGGATATCTTGACACAAAAATCAGATCGTTTTTGTGTATCTTTATTCAACAGCATTATTAATTTTAATTATTCTGATACCTGTTTTTTGATCATATGCATGCAGTAAAATAATCAAATTTGTATGTAATTTCACTTTTCATATTTTCTCTGACAGGTTAAGGAAACAGAAGAAATTTTCAAGTAAAGTTGCTATTGGGGTGGGGGAACCCCTCTTATATGCAGTTTTAAGAATTTTTGACAGTTAATTTCAACATACAGCTTGTGCTGCTATCTATTGGAGAAATACTGAATCATTTCTTCATCTGAAAATTTATTGTCACAGGATGATTTTTAAAAGGCTTTTATTAAAGTAAGTAAGCTTAAATAATCGGAATAAAGGTTTTATATTTGCTTATGTGAAGAAAAAAAATAATTTCTTATGTTAGAAATCTTTATTAAGATTTCTTTTTTAAAATTTAGCACTTTAATAAATATTTTCATCATCACTAATATTGTTGGCAAGGATCTAAGATGACAAGAAAACCATGACCATGAGATCAAGGATTACCATAAAGCTGTGGCAAATTATATTCTGTAATCCCTTGTTTAAAATTTTACTTAGAGATCATACTTTTCTCATACAATATTGATTAGTAGAAATACAATTTTAACATGTCGATTCTGTTCCAATTAACTGTTATTCCTTAAAACATTAATCTCTTTTTTTTTTCAAAGTCACAAACTTAAAACTTTAATTCATCGAGTAGAATATTTCATGCTTAAAATAGTTAATTTTAGGCTTGGGTATTATATTATACTAAATATACTGTTTAGTTTTGTTTTTATATTCTTATTATCCCTACTTTAATCTAAAATAAATTTTTAAATTAATTTTATAAAATGGCTTTCCTTTTTTCTGAATTTCCAAAAATCTTGATGTGATGGAAAAAAAAATGACAAATTTGTGATGAAGCTGCTTGCTTACTTAAAACTAATAAACCTCATTCCACAAATACCAAATTCATATTGGATTAGGCTATTTTTGTTTCATAAATTAAATTAGTCCCTTTTTAACAAAATGAAGGTTAGTCAAAACATTTAATGTTTACTCGTCAAATAGACTGAATCAACTTATCCTTGGAGTCTATTACAAATTTTGTAGGAGGGTAAAGTATTTACATTTGCAATTTAATAATCTTTATCTGTATCTATATTTATACGTATATATGGCGATTACGAATTAACGAAGTAATTTTTTTCATCAAAGAAGGAATTCTTTTGTTTTACAATTATTGAAAATTCTATTATATTAAATAAACTCCTCTGTGAAAAGTAGTATGTTTATATAGGTTTTGGAGCCAGAAAACATATTTTATGATAATTAAAGGGAAAATAACGTATGAACATTAATAAAATGTCCTTTCCATTCGTAAATGTGGATTTCTGTCAAAAGCAATCGACTGCATGTCACAATAAAAGTGTTTGTTTAGCTGCACTTGGATGTTCTTTTCTTCCTGATATATTTTTCTAGTTCTACTTAGAATAGAGAAATGCTATTACAAAAATATGTAATGCATCTTACAAAATCCATTGAGTAAAACTTTGTGTTTAAAATTGTTATTGTCTGAGTCAATAGTTTTTAGTCACAAAACGATATTCGCTCTTTGTTTCGTGTCATAAAAATCTTAAAAAATATGGAGTAAAATTCTGACATATCTATATGAAAGATTGTGTATCATTGTTTCAAAGGGAAAGAGATTTCGATGATATACTACTCAAAAGAAGATTTTGCCATTTATTTCATCACATGAACTTAATAATAATAATTTATATTTTTAAATAAGTCTATTTTACTTTAGATTTTTGATAAAACTGTCTTGAACAAAAAGAGCTGCTTAGCCCTGAGCCTTGAAATTAATAATTTATATTTTCGACAAATAATTTCGCATTTTTTTCAATAATTTAATTTCTTTTGATCTAAGTGGTACCTCTATTTAGTTTCTTATAGTTTTAAATAAAGTGCAAAATGAATTGATATGAAAATGGCAAATAGTTTGTTAATAAAATCAATGACATACTCCCATAACGGAATCGGAATTATATGCATAATGAAAATTGACATTACAAATAATCTAACATTATTTTTCACATGAAGGATTGAATCCATATCACGGAGTATTTTTACAGCAGTATTAAAAAAGAGTTGAAATAGGTTTTTTTTAGTATTTCACAAACAGTTTTATTCTATTGATTGAAAAAAAGCCCTTCATAATTTAAAAAAATGATCTGTTTAATAGTAGCTCTAATTCTTTCGTATTTTCAAGCAATATGAAGCAACCTTTTGAAAAATTATAATTTTTTTAATTATAAACGACATTGATCAGGCATAACATAAATTTAATTCTCACTGTTATGTTCCAGTTTAATAATTAATCACAATTTTTAGCCATACAATTTAATACTATTTTGTTAAACGCATTTTGAAAAATATTTTCAAGTCAAAGAATTTTAATAATGAATTAACAATTTCTTTTTATATATAAAATTACTTTGAAAAATATATAATCATCTATTAAATTTATATATGTAGATTTTATTATTATAACACTTAAATATACATTTAATATGATAATATGCTTCAAAAATATATCACATATAGTACAGGAATTATACAATTGTCCTGCAATTAACAGTTATCCAGAAGCTCAAAATTGTAACTATTGTGGTTTTCAGAATGAGTAGTATACTCGCGATTCTAATTTCTGTCTATGTACACTTTGGGCTGAAGGCTTTGAAAAAGATATTTTCTTAAGACAGTAGCCGAAGAAACAAAACGTTGTACAAGTGTGTTGAATTCGAACTACCCCAAGAATACTCCCAAACAAGTGTATCTTACAAATGTTACTGACGGTCTGAAAATAGCCGTTAATCAGGAAGCAAAACATTTTGAAAACTATGTTACAGGCCGTAAGCATTTACATTGATACTGGGGGGGGGGGATGTGTGAGGAAAGCAGAGATGAGGAAGCTTAATCTTTCCTCATGATTCTAGGAACAATTCGTTTAACCGAAAATGTCACAAACTGTCAAAGACTATTCTATATCACAATTTTACAAATCAGCACAGAAAACATATGACATAACCTCATTGAAACCGACTTTCCGACATAAAAAAATAATCGGAAGAGAAATGAATGAATTTGTAACTCATCATTTACGAAAATAAATATTAAATAAATTAAAGTTGATTAGTAATTCTGAAACTAAATTGAAACAACAAGTTTGGAAACACAGTAAACCTCAAATTTTGTAAATCTATTTTTTTCGAATTCTTTAATTGATTATTTTTTCTCTTGTGCTCAGTTTAACTTTCTCTTAACGGATATCAATAATTCAACGTTAATTCGAATTTATGGGGCTCGATCGAAAATAAAAATGAAATATTGCAAAATATTTTTGTTTTGTTGGATTCCTTTCTTCAGCTCAATAAGTCTTAGTTAATTAATTTTGAGTCTTTTGTGAGCAATGAACAATTTTTATGGTTATGATAAAACGTTAATCAAAAAGGGAAATTCATTAAATTTTCTTCAAAATATTCAAATTTCTTTCCTTATTATTTTAATGCTTTCAATGCATTATTATTTTTTTCCTGCATCTTTATTAAAGTTGCCTACTTTGACAATGAACTTCTTTATAAGAATAAAAATAATTTTATGAATATGAATAAAAAACTTACTATTTAATAATTCAAGCTATTAAAGAGTGAAAAAATCTCTTTATTGCCTTTTTAATTTCAAAATTGATATTATTCCTTTTTATTCTCATGTTTATATATAATTTATCTTGATTTTGATTTCGGATAAATTGAAAGTTTAATGGGAGTCCATCTGCTCCAAAGTGTTCAAATTCCAGAGTATTTAGCAAATCGTTCATTAGAAACTTATCTTCTCAGAGCTAATTCTTCTTTTTTTCTCACTTATCAGGATCTTTATTTTCTTTAATTTATGATGGAGTTTTATCATAAATTAAAAATATATCTAACTTTTGAAAATCTTTTGCAATAGATCTAAATAACCGAGCTACAGTGTTATTTTCCTATGTGACTGTACCATTCTGTATGCTATTTTCACTCTATCTTGATGTTCGTTTTAAATCGAATTTTCTTCTGTAGCAGCTTCCAAATTCAACATTTTCAAGTGTACAATAGTGTTTCAATGTGAGCTTTTGTTCCTTAAATGTCTATTTCTCCCTTTCTAACATTATAGGACATGGTTGTAACAGCACCCATATCTCATGAAAATCTTTTATAGTATCAATAAAAACCTTATTTTACAAGCATTATTTAGTTCGAAAAAAATGCTTAATTGTGTATAGACTTATGATTTCTTCACAGTTTTATATGTCTTTACTTGGGGTATGAGATTCTTCAAACTGCAGAGAGCTGTTAATTATTAATTCAACTCTGAAGTCTGCGTGGCCATAAAATTTGTGAATTTATAATTAGACTTCAATATTTAAGAGATGAAAACATATGCTTATTTTGTAATTGAAATGAATCATAAGAAGTCGATTTTTAAAAATTAAATTCAAGTTGTTTTACTTATTAAGTTACCATTTACATAACTACGAATAGCAGATATAACTCTACTAAGTGTTATTTTTTAGAATAAAAACGATATAAAAAATTTCCGTAACCTCAAATAACTGTTTTTAGAGATTGTGACAATTTATATATTCAGGCATTTAAATCAATAAGACATAAATATAAGACATTGTTTAAGAGTTAACAGAATTAGAGAAAAGGGACTTTATATAAAGATAGATACGCATTCAATTTATTGATAACGTTATAAAAGTACTCACTTTATTGAATAGACAATCAATATTATTTCGACAGATAGACCTTGTGAATTGATCCCGCTCACTTCGCAGTGAGCATCCTCTTTTGAAAGAGAGCCGTGATCGGAGTAAGCACCGTTTATATATCTATTTATCTATAATATTTTTTAATATAAAATTATTTAAACAACATCTGTATGAAAAAAGTATTTTATGTTTATTGTTTGAAGGTCTTTCAAGGGAAGTTTTATTGGAAATCATTTGACCAGCCTGTGTGGGAGAAATTCTTTTACGACTATTGCCAGGTAGGATATCGCCAAAAACAAGATATTTTTATAACATGTGACGTAATTTATCAGGCATACTAAATTAAGTTGTTTTCATGATATAAGTTTTCTTTAAAGAGATAAACTTACCAAATTAGTCGGATTAAAATCTTATTGGCACATATAAAATAATGAAATTAACATAAAACATTTAATACCTGTTAATTTTTTAATTAAAGACTCTAGGAAAAGTTTAAAACACATTTTATATAACTCTTTGGTGGAAAGACTGAATAAGCATCATTTAAGCTGGCATAATACCATCTCAATTTTTTTTTAAATTTTAACATTCCAAAGTCAATTTTAATTGTATTTTATGTATAATAACTGTAATTATTTCTGTCAGTAAACTGTAACTGTAACAGTTTTATGTCTATAACTGTGAATCACAGAAAAGAATTATTTCAAACAAATGTAAAATTGAATTTTAAAAAAATTTAGAATCCTATAAATCTCTAATATTTGTTTTTAATTCAGATTTTTTTTATAAATTTAATTTTAGGAAGCTACTAATATTTTACATAAAATTTATTTTCCTATAGACTCGTTATTGCTAATAATAAGTAAATTTTCATAAATTATCTTATTATGAGCCCCCTAGGTGGTACCAGACGCGTTGCTGCCGCAGAATAAATAATCTTGGAAATATAGTTTGGAAATTGATTTAGTTATCTTGTTTCATTAGGTATGACAGAAAAAATGGTATTTATTTTCTTATCGGAAATGAATACATTCATTGAAATTGAAGAATATATAAATGAGAAAAGTAAGTAATATTTATTTATGCTTTTTTATTTTAATATTCATGAACTTTAGTGCAGGCAATATTTTTTTTTCCTTTTTCAAGAGAAAAAAAAATTCAGGACTATCCGACTTATAGCACCCATCATACAACTGGTTATGTGAAAAAAAAATGAATTTCTTAAGTTCAGTGCGCATACTCGAAGTGATTGACCTTGCTCCTTATTGATGGTTAGTTAAATTGTTAGAAAATTTTATAGTTAGATTCTGTTGTTAGAAAATGCGAGTAAAATATATTCTTTTAAAATTGATTAAACAAAGAAAATATATATTTGCAATAAATTTGTTGACAGAGGTGAATTAATAATTTTTTAAAGTTCAAATGATGCAAAAATTTGATTACTCGAATATTTCTGAAAAACACTGCAAAAAATAACACTAAACTTTTATTAAATTTTTAATTAAAATTTCTATCCTGTGGGATTAAAACTTACTCGCATTTTTCTAATATTGTTATCATCTTAGAGAACGATTTACATAGCATTTATGTACAATCGCTACACATATTAACCTTTTTCTTGTATTTAATATCTTTACTGAATCCTTTATGTCTCCTTGGAGAGTTATTTTGTCAATACTCCTTGGATTTACAAATACGGTAAATAGATCCGAAAATATTTTTTACATATTTGATAATTTTACTATGCCCTTAACCATTGCGCAAGCGCAAGTAATAAGTATTCAAAGTTTTATCGCAATCCGAGGAGAAATTAAATATATACGCGAGAAATTAAATAAATCTGTTTTCATTAACCAACGCCATGAATATAAAATTCATTCATTTCGCTTGCAACTTTAATAAAATATTGATTCATCTATTTAAAATTATTCAAAATAAAAAAAATGAAAAATTAATTAATTTAAAGTACTATGCCTTTTTAATAAATATTTAAAATAAATATGTTTTAGAAGCCTTTCCAAAATAAGTAAACGACCAAAACGAAAAATAAAAAGAATCTCTATTTTAAAACTTGCATTCTTTTAAAATTTCATTTGATTTCATTTAATGGAGTTAACTGTCGCGAAAACCATTTCTGATTATGCAGCACCAGCCATAGGTTATATGCAAATATATTATTTATAAATAGGCGTATGGTCATGCTTTTGAAGGTTAATTAAAACTATGTCGAATGCCACATATATTCTATTCTAGAAGAAAAAAATCCTTTTTAAAAAGGTAAAAAGTAGGGGGTGAGGCACTTTATGAAGTATGTCTTTTAAAGCAAAGTGAGGGGAATGAAAACGTTGAATTCGTTTAGAATCAAAACATGGGCACCCTATAAGAATATGCCTAACTGACAAAAAGCATTGGCATATTGTGCATCGAGGGGCGCGCTTCTCAGACAACAAATACTTATGTGCAAGTTTAATGTTGCCAATTCTTAATGTATTCGACTAAGTTAAAATTATTGGTTGTCGATTACATTGGCAATTTTTTTTAATTATTATTTCCAGTAGTTCAGAATTTTTTCTTCCCAAAACATTTATCTTTTCTCTGAAAAGGAAAAACTGATCTATCATCCAGGGGAATTTTAAACAAATCTTATTTTTCAGCAAAATTTGTCTTTAACTTTCTCAAAACTTTAATTTCCATAAAAATTCTCCACCATTAACCTATCTCAAAAATTAATATACAGGTATTTAAATAATGAATACATATGACAATAAGGGTAGGGGCCACTCTTGTGTCATCTCAAACCCAGTGACTGGAAATTTGTACGTCAATCTGGAATTTCTGCCTGTAGACAATAATTCAAGGGAGAGTTTTCCAAAGGGGTGACGCTAGCTCTCATGCTGCTGCTGTAAAGCAACGGATTCTACAGGGTGTTAACATGTTATCTTGGCGCCTGTGAGATCACCAGATTTGTCTCCGTCTGATCACATATGGGAAACCATTGGACGACAACTGCAGCATTTTCCACAGCCAGAACTGATCACCCCAGTATTGACAAAACAAAGACAACAAGCATGGAGCTCCGTATCACAAAGTGAAATTCGGTAACCTGTATGACACAATGCATACCCGTTTGCAATCTTGCATTAAAATATTGGAGGTTAACCAATTATTAATGTAACAGCATATCTTATTTGAAATGCATTTTGGGGGGCTTAAATTAGTCTGTGATCTTGAAAATTTAATAAATTAAGTATGTTAACAAGACAAATGCATTGTCAACATTTAATTACTCTACAATAATTATTTTTTTATCTTTGAGATTTTTTTCCGTCAGTGTATTTTAGAATCGATTTGAACAGAAATTTACTAGCTAAAAGAACAAATTGCTACATAATCCGAATTTATTCCGTTCTTCTATTAGGCAGAATAATATATATGTTAAATAAATTTTGGGTAGGAGATAAATTTGTAAACACCTTATCAAGGTGCCTTTATAAAAAATTCCCCTTTGTCTATTCGAGTGAGAAATAAAATTAAAAAAATACGATCAGTGGGGTAAGGAAGGAAAACTTCTAAGGCAAAAGACCAATCGAAACACCATGTCTGTAGTTTTCCAGAACATAAGAACACAAAACATATTTTTTTCACCCTTACACCTAGAGTTATTTTTGAAATCACAATTTGTTAAAACATTAGGTGACTTCTCTTGACTGAGTTCCGTATTAATTAAAGAAATTTAATCATGCTCAGCAAAATTTAAGATTAAAGAAGGATTTCTATTGGCCTAATTATGCCAGTTAATTAATGAAAATAAGAAAACGTTTTAAAGAAAATTTAGTGAAAATAACAATTTTCTGAATCGTCGATTCCCGACCTCTCTACGAGTGCTGCAAAAAAAATTCTTTTCAAAAATTTTCAATTTTTCATATATAATATTATCATTTGATACGATTCCACTTATTTTTATTTTCTTCTTGTTATTTTCTCTTTATAAAAGAGATTTAAATTGTTCATATTTAAGAAACGCGGTATTTCTAAGCAAATTTGAATTTGCCATTCACAATCGCTTTACTACATAATAATGGTATATCACTAATAATCGGTATTTATTGAAAACTAGTCAAAAATAGAGTTTCATAATTTATAATCTAAACAGTGATAAAATCCTCCTTGTCCATTACTAAAGAATTATTTAAATTATTCTTCACTAATTAAATTAAAGAGTGGGCGATTTGCCGTGATCATAAAATGGGGGGTGAAAAAATTGAATGATTCGGAGTGCTGCTACTTCATTGGAATGGTGTAGATATCATGATTGACACCTTTACGAAACAAATTAGATTTGCGATATTTAACCAATGAAATTTTGAGAAATGTTTAAAGAAATGGATGAATGTGGTAAAGGTACTAAGGTAAAATTGGTATTTTTAAATTTATCAAGTTGCACTCCTTAAATTATGTTAAATAGTTGCACTTTTTCGAAAGATATTTCACATTATATCATCTAAAACTTACTGGAATTTTTTATTCCCATCAGTTTTAAGTAATAAAACTGAGTAACTACTGCTTTTCTAGACTTGATGCTAGAATCTCTTTACACATAGCTAGGTTCAAAATTATCATAGATGCAAAAATATGAAATGAACAAATACATTTATTTATATGAGGAAGTTTAACCATAAAATAGGTAATGCATCCTATATTATATACATATACAAATTTTAAAATTTTGAAGAAAATACAAAAATTAAAAGAAAAACTTCCTTCAATATCGAACATTTTTTTGTGTAGCATTTCGATGATTCGTCCATTTCCCATATCTACAGCATCTTCTTTCTCTAGAAAGGTATATTTGTCTAAGAGGGGATTTAAGATGACGCTTGATTTTTAAACAAATCATTTTTCTATTTAAAAAATGATCAAAATTTTTGCAATAGAGCTTTTTAACACCTCCCCCCCCCCTTCCATTTTTGTCTGAAAGCGGTTCAGTTCCTTCCAATACAAAATGCCTAATAAACATAGTATGAAATCTTCCAGATAAAACTCTGAAAACAGTACTTACGTGTTGAAATTTAGCTAAAACGATTATCTCATACAGCATTTTTAAATAATCATTTGAAATTAGAAAATATTTTTAATTACGTTTAAGATTCTATTTAAATGGTTATCAGGACCACACACTGAAAAATTTACTACCTGAATTTCAACATAAATAGTTTTATGCTTTTTGATATACTTAAAGTGAAATTTTAATTTTCTATTGACAAATCACTTGGATGCAAATGTTACATTAAAAATTTCTCTTTACATTAAAAAATCTTATACAGTATTTTTAAATAATCATTTGAAATTAGAAAATGTTTATAGATACATTTAGGATTCTATCTAAGAGCCTCACACTGATAAATTTATCGCCAGAATTTCAGCATAAATAGTTTTATGATTTTTAATCTACTTAAATCCATTTTCATTTTCATTTTCTGGTGACAATTCAATGTATTCAATTGGAAGTAAATCTATTTTTAAAGCACAACTTTTGTATATTTTTTATTTACTGATATTGCAAAATTTATTGAATACGATCAACTTTTACATCATGAGACTTAACTTACTATATCGATTGTTATGGATAACGCTGATTGACTTCTACGAAAAAATGAATAGTTTACTCTTTATTACATATAAGTATAGCAATTAAATTAATTCTGTTATATAATTAAATAAAAAATCACAATAACAAACATGTATGAAAAATGACATGCAATATTTAATTTCTTAAATTTTTTTCCTTGGGATTTGAGATAAGGCTGTATTTTTTATAAATGTTTTACAAATAGGAATTTCAGGTAGAAGCTCCCATTTCATCCATAGTTTTAGAATGATATAATTTTTAAATAAATCTTCTTGAAATCATTCGAATATAAAATGTTTAGTAATGAGTCATAAATCCAGAAAGTACAAATTTTATTTACGAAAAAAAAGTTATCAGAGGACTTACAGTTTATGAAATACAAAGTTCAAAAGTTAATATTTGTTTGAAACAAAGGTTCATGTGCGTCTGTCGTAAATACTGATATTTTAGCACCTATCCAGTCCATTCCACTAAAAGAAATAAGTGACACATAGTACATTCTAGTAGGATAGTTACATTTTTAATATTCACATTTTATGCTTTTTTCCCTATCCTATGGCTCTGTTGATCCCGGTGATGATCCAGAAACATTTGAATTTCCAAAAGAATAACTTGATGACGCAGAATTTTCTGAAATGAAAATAATAAAAATGCATAAGTGATAAAAAAAATAATTTAGGAAATGTAACAGCTTTCGAAGATATACTAGATGGAAAATTCAAGGCATCAACTAAATGTACCTCGCATTAAGTTGAGAGGAGCGCAAATGTTAACATAAAAATGGAGCCATTTACTTAAAAAAATAACTTTACTATACCTAGACATCAATTTCATAGCAGTAGTTATCGATGTTCTCAATTTAGTATGGGGTGGAACATGTTTAGTAGATATTTTTTTATATTATAATGAAATGACAAGAAAATAAACATCGAAACCTTATTATCTATATGAGAACTCTTTACTTATATACATTTGAACAAGCAACTATCCTAAAATAGTTAAGTTTATAACATTATACCTTATTACTCATTAAGTATTTAGATCATTAACTAATCCATAGCAAATTTTCAGCTACAGTTTTTAGGACTAATTGATTGCTTCTTTTCTCACTTTAGATTAACTGAACGATGTTCATACCATATGATTCGATTGCCCTTCAAGGTGATACCTTTGTACCTGCTCTAACAACTGGGTGTACTCGTTTTTGCAAAACTAATATTTCACTTTGTGAATTATCTTTACGATATTGAATTAAAATAGTTCCTTTCAGGTAAAAATTTAAACTCAAAACACAAAATTATTCCTCTCAATACATATTTCTCCCTACACTTTATTGATTCCAAGAGCTTTATTGCAATCTTGGATTCAATTAGCTATGTTCTGCACAAAAAAATCGTATTTCAAAATTGATACATTTATCTTTACATTTCGTTTCATGATTTTACAGCCCATACTTTTAAGTACTTCATACTTATTTCTTCAGTGCCAATAATGAAAACGATTTTGCATAGTAGTTGTATTGTCAGGATTTTTACATTTAAAGAAAAACGATAACTCATTTCTTTAATCGAAAACTGTGTTAACATGTTATATACTTATTTAAAAGGACACCTACCTGTTGCATAGTAATCAAAAACTTTAGCAGAACCAGGCTGAGGATTATCAACTTCAACTACTTCTTCAACTTCAAATGAAAATTGCACTCCTTCGTTCGTTATCTATGAAATAAAGTGAAAAATTTATTTTGATTCTTCTGTCAAAAATTCCTTAAAAACAAAATTAATAAATTATTTAAATAAAATCATCAGGAAGGTGGCGCTTATGTATTGCTTAGTTTTCATCCCTGAAGAAAAAAGTATCTGCTCAACTTTAAGTATGATTATTTTTTAAGAATAATCAAATGATTTAAGCTTGTATTTTATAAACAACTTCAAAAGGATTTTTTATATTATTTAACAAAGTTTTATGAAGCAAATAAATATTTTTGTACAGATTTTTGATGAATTAAAATTAATAATCAATTTAATTGCAACTGGGACATTTTTCTTTATAAATTTGCAGATTAAATTTGATATCATAGGAACGACACTATGAATACTCCATAATTTTCTTTTAAAATACATTATTATTAATGTAGGCACAAAAAATTTAAATTCTGCAATTCTTTAAAAAATATAATTAACATTCTAGAATTTTTTCTCTTATTCTCAATTGAAATTCTGTTCTTTATAGGCAATTAGAAAAACATTATTTATTAAAAATAAAATTTGAAAATTCTTTGGAAAAAAATTTATTTACTGATGAGAAAACATCATTAAATAATGTTAAAATCTTAATTAAAAGAAAAAGTACATACTAAATTTAAAAAATAATAAATCTTAGTCATTTTATAATAATTAGGAAATCTTTACTAGTTGATTGTTGGATAAGTAATTAATTCTCTAACTACGAAAAATTTTGGGCAGAAATTATATTTTCTTCCTTATGTTATAGTATATCGAATTCGTTTTAAAATTAAACACTAACATTTTTAAAACATACGTTCTGTACAGTACTATAAATAGTAGATTTTTTTTGTTACAGTTAAATCCTAGTTTTCATTATTTGATTTATAAATATGTTTACAAAAATTTTAGGAATTATTTTTGGAAACTGATATTTTAACATTAAAAACTTTCACTATCATCCATAACTTATAAATGAAAAAAGATTTATAAACTGGTTCATCAGGAAGTAAAGGAAAAACAATCAGTAATAAAATTGCACCTTAAAAAATGTGAAATAATTATAATTGTTAAATAATATTTAAGAATAATACTAATAATACTTAACTAAACTGCGAGTATTAAAATGTTTTATTTACAACAGTTTAAGGGAGGAAATTTGCAGACATTTATGATACAAAGTAATATTTACTTACTTCAGGGAAATAAAGTATAACTTCATTGTTTTCAACGTCAACTCTCAAAATCTTGCTGTTTTTATCAGTTTTGAGCTAAAAGAGGCAATTAGTATTTGAATTTTACATAATGTTTAATTTAAACTAACTATTAAGTCAGGCACGTAAGAATATTTTCTAAGAATTAGAAATATAATAATCTATACTTATAATAAAGCTCAATGTGTGTGTGTGTGTGCGTGTGTGTGTGTGCGTGTGTGTGTGTGTGTGTTGGCGCTCTACAGGCCAAACCGTTGGACCTACAGCTACCAAATTTGGTACATGTATACCTTGGAGGTCCGGAATGTGCACCTCGGAGCCCCTTTTTCGAATTTTTAATTAGAATTTGAATTAATTAAAATTTAAGCAAAATTTCGACGTTTTTCCGCTATAACTTCCGAAAATATTATTGCACAAACATGATTTTTACATCAATTTAAAGCTTAAAAAATTAGCTTTCTAACGGTATCAGTGTTTTTAATTTATAATGTAAGCTTCTATTTTTAACGAATTTTTAAAGAAATATTTTAACCATGTTTTTATCACGTGACTGGATAAAATAAAAGAATGCCGGAAATTCAAATAAAAAAAATTATCTCAAAATAAATCTAAAGAAATGCAACTTTCAGCACGTGACTGGATAAAATAAAAGAAATATAAAATGTGATATTTTCTTTAAAAAATAAATGCAAAGCAAAGGTTTCTACAATCGTTTGCATTATCTAAATCATTAACTCAATAAATCTTCTTTATTTACGGTAAACCTGATTGAATTTAGACAGGATATGTATTGAAATCCCGACTAAATGGCATATTTATGTAATCGTTTGCAATATCTGTATCATTAATTTAATACTTTTTTTTCCCTTTCTCGCTTTCTTTAAAAAAAAAACATATTTAATATTTTGGCAACATCACCGAATTTTTTTTTTAATATTTTGGAAGCATAACCGATGGTTAAAACTGACTGATTTATAAAATTAAAGAATATTATTAGGAAAAGGTGTACTTTTAAAACTTTCCGTCCATCATCTTAAAGAAAATATTAATTTCAGGTCAATCAATGCCCGGAATTACTTCAAGGCTAATGAATATGCGATTTAATTGAAAATTTTAGAACGCTTTACTCATGGCGAACTAGCTGGTCGCCAAAGGCGGCTAGTCATAAATAAAATTAGAAATTAATGGTAAAATAGGAATATACATATAAAATATTGCAACATCCATGTAAAATAAATGCAAGGATTTAGCAATAGAATTGATTTTGAATTCTTTCTGAAAAATAATCAATTGAATAATATACATGTAAACAATTAAATGTATATTATTTTATAATTTTTCTTGCTTACTAAAAAATGTGATAATCCAGTAGGTGATTTACGTTAATAACACAAATTCCACACCTCTTTTCGCTATCATCAACAGCTTTGTAAAATTCAGAAATAAAAGTATGATGAAATTTTTTTCTACTTTAAAATTAGTTTTAAATAAAAATATGCTCGTTTTACATTAAAAAAATAAAAACGTATATCATACAACTAGCCACGAAGAAAAAGAATTTCGTAAAAAATATAAATTTATCAAATTAGCTAAAATACCTGTTTGAAAACAATTACAACGAATTTCACTTCAATCTAATAAATTTTTGAGCATCATGTAATAAGAAATATTATGAAACTTTGAAAAAGATATTTCTAATTCCTTACTTTATCTAGACTTTCTTTCACTGGAACGGTTCCAGTAACCAATTTTACTTGCACAACACTCATGCCAGATGCCTGCCCACTTGGTATGTAACTGAAAGCATTTAAATAAAATGGAATTGTACAACAGTGCATATGTAACATAGACGTGGTAGTAGAGGGTTATAATAAATTTTATTGATATTTGTTATACATGCAAAAAGCCTTCTTGTTACAATATGCTTGAATAATAATAAAAGGTCATATTTACCTTGTAATGACTGTTATTTTTCTTTGCTTGCAATCTGATCTTGTACATTCACCAACGACTTCTAAGTAAAATGATTGTTTTTTAGGTGGTGATACGGTGTTGTAACGAAGAGCTGCCTGAAACATAAATTACAGTGAACACTTATTTTTACTCTTAGGTAAAAATATTATTACTTGTCTCACTATAAAATGTAAGAAAATTCTTGGTGAAAAAGAAACATAATGTAACTTTGTTCTAAAAGGTAAAGTGCTCTTAAATATATTCTTTCAATGAAAAATAAATTGGGGAAATTTTAAAAGTAGATTTGAAATATTAAAAAAATCTGTACATAAGTAATGATTTAAATTTTTTTTTAAAAACTGGTACGGACTTTAAAATTGATCTAAATTTAAAAGCTTGAAATAACAATTTTTTACACCAGTTTTAAATTAAGTCGGTTCAAATATTTAAAAACATAATTTTGAATACTTCATATTCAAAGTTCTTCAGTCTAAAATCTGTACTTAAAGATTTAAATAGTACTTTATAGTTTTGTTTTATTCCTTCTGCGAATTTTTATTCTGAAATTTACAACAATTAAAAATGATTAAAATTGAATATATATTTTTATTACTAAGAAACAAAATTAATAAGAAAACATCTTAATATTTCGAATTCAAATTTCAAATATTGACTATAAAATTGAATAATGCCGTTTGCACAAGAAAAGGCAATTTCCTTTACAGATTGATATTTAAGTATAACAAAATGAGTTCGGTCATATAAACTCTTCGAGTAGCTATTGGTTACCTTCATTTTATTCATATTATAAATTTATGCCTTCAAGAAATGTTTTTCTTGTTTACCACTTTGTACCCCTAGTTAGTTTATCACGGCAATTTTTATTTTATTTTTGTTTCACAAGGCTAACTTTGATATAAAATAACCTAATGAAAGAGGTATATTTTTATGAAATAATTTTAAACGATTAAAATAATTTTATTTGTAATTAAAATTATTTGATTCATGCCTATAGTTTCTTCCAACTATTTGCTATCAGAATGCTCATCGTATTCTTGAAAGCATCATTAAATATAAGAAAAAAATTGTATATTAATATGCAATAGTATTTTCATATGCTGCCTGTAAAAATTTTCTCTTGTAGGTTGTTTCGTTTGAAAATACGTGAATTTTATTCCACCATTTTGAACTTTTTATTAGATTGAGCCATTTTGAACTTAAACTAAATGGAGCTAACAGCATCGAAACTGGCATCTTCTGTACAAATATTCCACTAAATGAGAGGGATGCTTTTTTGTATTGACACTATATAATCAATTTACGTGTTGTTACAGTCTCATGATAAGTGTCATATTGCATGTCATTTTGAATTCAACTGTTTATAATTAGTTGTCACTTTTTCTTCCACAGTACACATAATGGTTCTGAATATTATTTTGTTATTGAAAGTTGTCATTACTCCGTGTGTAATGATTATTTTGATAGTGGTTAGTTTAAATAAAATACAATCATTGATTGAAGTAACATGAGAACCATTTTAGGATAAGAGACAAGTATGATACCACAGTCGGTACCATTCCACCACCGGTACAAACAATTAAACCGCTATAACATGTTTTATACGCATCAGGTTCCTAAACTCGCAGATAGTTGAGGAAATTGCGTTTCGAATATGCCTTCATCCAATACAAAACAAAACAAAAATTGCTATCATGCTACCCTGATTCTAAAAATATAAATTTTTGCCTCCTTTCGCCACCACTTTTAGCTACTTTTCAACAAAAGGCAACAATCAAATGTAAACTTGAGATTGGCAATTTGCTTTCATCTCCTAATCATACTGTTTTAGAAGGCAATATTAATGCAGTTTCTAAAGCGTTGTTTGTTTTTATGGTGCGACTTAAAATTGGTGAATAGTATATTTATAAATTATTTATCTTATGTGTCTTCATTGCTAAGCCATTGCTACAGCCTCTTCGTTAAACCATTACTTCCAAGCTATCCTTTTTTAAACTATGTATGAGGTGTAAATCACTTTATCTTATTCACACTCACCTTCTCTTTTGAGCAATATCAATAAAAAAAACCAAAATTAATAATTTTTATACACCTTTTCTCATTCGAAAGTATTATATAAAGTGAATGAAGTAGTTTCTCATTTTAGTGGCACGAAAAGCTATAGCTTACTTGTATAAGTCCGCAGCCAGATCCAGTAGCCTCGACTTGCAGTTCTCCAGGAACATTAGTCACCAAATTTCTTTGAACTAACAGTTTGTTATCTTCAGAAATCTCTATCTTTTCGTCAAAGCTTCCACTTAGGGTGACTAGAATGTCAACAGGATCAGCGTAAACCAATTTTGCAAATTTGCTGAGAGCGTCTAAGCCCACACAAGTGTCCTTAAAAATAATAAATGTATTACTCAACAAAATTATTTTTAAATTAATATCAAAATTTTTAATTAAAAAAGAATTTTTTTAATTAATCATTATATGGTATTTGGTCTTTGTTCAGTTTTTATGACTGTTAAGATCATATATAAATATTAAGAATTTACCATACTGACAACTAACTTTCATAACTTTTATTTTCAGACATTTAAAAAAATTGAGTTTTTTTTAAAATTCAAAATGCCATTAATTACTACATTCACCAATAACTAAGCAAAAAAGATATATAATAAGGAAATCTAGGACATATAAAAGAGGTAAACTCATATAATTTTGATAAATATATTCTTTGATGGTTTAAAAATAAAATATCCCTTTTAAGTATTTCTCCTTCTGTAATGAAATATTTTTATTTATTTGTACTATTATCTCACTTATGATATATTAGAAGAAAAACATCCGAAAAGTTATGAGAATTAGAACGAGCATGAAACCCATTCCGCACATAGCTTGATTTTCGAGTTGTAGAAAATTTCCTCTACTTTATGTTTCTGTAAGTGGTTCATAGTGTAATGAATATGCTACTTCTAAGCTAAAAGAAAGGTTTTCAATTATTATCCTGCTAATTTCTTCCATCGTTTATATGTTTTGCCAATTAGAAAGGACCCTGCAAAGTGACGACGCTCTAGATCAAAACAGAATAATCTTTTAACCCTTAAAATTTCTAAGTAATATATTGCAATAGATCTTCACTAAGAGAATCAAAGAAGACAATACTCAATTATTTTTACTCTACTTGTATTTTTTCTCAAGCGGTGATTATAAATTATCTCAAGCGGTAACTTTAATGCCGTTTTTAAATATTATGTACCATTTCAAATCATGATCTCGGTATGGCACATTGAAAATAACGTGCATTTAATTTGCA
Source organism: Argiope trifasciata (assembly GCA_026543055.1). Taxonomy (NCBI): domain Eukaryota; kingdom Metazoa; phylum Arthropoda; class Arachnida; order Araneae; family Araneidae; genus Argiope; species Argiope trifasciata. The sequence continues at coordinate 1,401,244 of JAPMOQ010042621.1, forward strand.
TCAAAATTTCTATAGTTCTGAGGCTTTAATTCGTTAAGATCTTATTGATTATTCAATGCATAATTGTTTCTTGAACTTTTTGTTTATTATTCATGCTAACTAAAAAAAATGAATTTGGGAATATTAAAACAATGCTAAGTAAATAACGTTTTAAAATGCCTTCCACGGTTGGTTTATCAATATATATTAGAGATATCAACCACCAATAATACAAATAAGTCTCCTTCATTATTGGTATTTCCATTAAATAATTATTCAATACAAACTGTCCTATACCTGAGTTGAATAAAATCCACCTCGAGGGTTCAAATTACTTGTCAAGTAACGCACAAGATCAAGAACATCTGATGCGCTGCTGTCCAGTGTGAGTTTTGTCAACACAGCATATGCAGCTGTTTCAAGGTTGAGAGATTGCGAGCCGTTGGGATTTCTGTAGTATTCAAGGCCCCCTGCAAATGTAGGAAATGAAGTTCTAAAAAGGAGAATACAGACTTCAACTGCAAACAGCAACAAAATTTGATTTTAAATAAAGTTTTTTGTTGTTTCTTAAAAAATTCACAGACATAAAATCGTGCAATTCGCTTTCAATATCACTAATTTTGATTAAAGGAATAGTGTTAATATTTTATTACATTAAAGGAACATCATCAATATTAAAAAATGTTCTTTATAATTGTATTCTAAAGAATTATTCTTTTGAAGCTTACTACCAGATGGAGCATAATTTATAAAATCAATATAAAACAAAAATCCCCCAAATAACTGATTTTCATGTTTTGAAAATATTAACAAAATTTTAGTTTAGTGAAATCTAGATCCGTTTCTAATTTTTGAACCAAATAGTTTATTGTTTGCTCATCTGTTCATAGGCATGGATACGAGTATTAGGAGTTAAACAAGTCAGATAAACAGGATTCAGTACGTGGTCTTAGGAAGAAAATTTTAAATCCAATTTTTAATTTAATTTATAACTTTTTAATTTAATCAGTTAAAGGTAAGAGTTCAAAAATTTACATTTTCTTCAAAGAATTTTGAAACTAGATGTAATATGTACTTAATAAGAATTGCCTAAACATATGCTGCACATGCATTAAAATATACTTGATACAAGTATGCATTTGCAAGCACATATCAAAATTTGTATCAAATAAACGCAGCAGAATAAAGGAAGAGAAAACGCTTCCCTTGACGCTGCTTTTAAATATTCTTAAGCAATGATTAGAAATCTATTATTGTTCAAATCGGATTTTAAAGTAATTTAGTGTTCCATTGATATTTTCACAAACATTACTTGAATTAAAACATTGGACACCCATATTTTTTATTAGAGTGCTGAAATGCTCTCGTTTAAAACGTTTTACTCATTACAGGGTGTCGGTAAAATGATAATAAAGAAGAAGAACATTGGTTGATGTATTGTTGAAAATCGAAACAAAAATTACTCTATCATATTCTTTTTGTATTTGAAGGAAAAAATGTAACGTATTGAATATAAAATACAATTGCTCATTTAGATATTGAAATAAGTATAGAATTTAGGAAGATATGTTTCTCACCTGTTTTATTCGCACTGGGTCTAACATCATCAACTAGTTTTTTTGCGGCTTCTGTCTTACCAGCGAGAGCGTGGGCGTAAGCATAAACGAAGGAGTCGTATGGTTTTAATTCGGCATCTTCACTCAAACAGGACATGGCATTGTTGATAACAGTTTCGTTTTCGTACTTTGAGATAATCAGTGCAGAAACAACGTAAGCTGTAATAGCTCCATTGTTTTTCTCCTTTTCAAGACCTCCCTAAAATAGTTAGGAAAAAAATTATAATGATGATCAGATGAAGCTTATGTAGAGAAGAGGTATTAAGATAAGAAGATTAAAATTTGATATACGAAACATATTTCATTCCTGAAAATTCATTTCATTTTGGAAATAAAGTAATACATTATATTTTATGCTTTTTTAAATCATAAATAAGCTTTTAAAAATTGTTTCCAATCATAGAGATTTTTGTAGTAATTTCTTAGCACTACTTTTATATATTCACAAATCATAAATATGTTTGATCACATACGTTTCTATTATAAATTTTTTTCACTCCTAATACACTTTTATCTTTAACAACTGAAAAATTATATAGTGTACCATCGTTAATAAAATATAATTAAATTAAATAATTATATTTTATTTAAATAAAATTTGATAAAATTCACATAATATTCCTCTATAGGACATAATTCATTTACCAAAATATTTTTTAGTTGGAACATTTTTTTGGTGATAATAATTGTCATTAAACATATAGTGATTCATTCATCAAGAGTACAAAACAATATTAATTTCTGCAAGAATTTAAATTATTTTTTTTCTTTACTAAAATAATTCCCCTTTAAATTATTGATAATTCGATTATTTTATCTAATAACGGCTAATAATCATTTGTTTAGTTCACATTCTGTCAAGAGTTTTTTTTTAATTCTTTAATATTAATACGAATGTTGGCAATGCTTTTATTGAAACTAAAGTAATGATTTAGCCAATCTTAAAATTACTTAATTAATTTTACTTAAACGAAGACAAAATTTATTACACTGCAGAATTCATGACTTTAATTCTGAAGAAAGCCTGGAATACCAATAAGTCATACAATAAAATTTCAAAGTAAAAATTAGAATTAAAACCTCAGGGGTTAAAAATATTTTGAAAAAAGGATTTGTTTCGATTTTGACAGAAAACTTTATACAGTAATAATCTTCTAATATATTAAAAAGCAAACAAACTAAAAAAACAGTTTAAAAAAATCATTAATAAATTTCAACAAAGCAATCCAGAAGTGAATGTATTTCTTTTATACCCATAGTAATAACCACTCGGTACTAAGCAAAACAAATTCGAACTGTATATGGCATCTTAACGTTTTCTAACAGAAAGTTTGAAAGAAATCAGTAAAAAAAATCGAATTTCTTACAAAATGGGGATTATGTTACAATATATATGCACACACACACACACACACACAAATACATACTATAACTACTTATACTGTATTACAGCATGTGTATGTTTATATACTATGTATATAAATTCTTTAAAGTTTTTAAGTTAATTCCAAAGGGAAACAGTATGAAAATGTTTTGCTTTTTCCTTGGTTTTTTGTTGAAACTTCCCGAAATATTCTTCTCGCATCCATGTCAGTGCATCAAAGTAAATATTTTTTATCAGTATAAATATTTTCTTTTTATCAGTGTGAACATTTCATTTTTATCCCTACTAGCACGCATAATATTCTACAATATTAAAAATATTTGACCTATTGTATGATATCGTTTTATATTGAATGAAATAACATAATATTGTACAATAATAGGCAAAACGGTTGTACTATGAGTTAAACTAGGTACATTCATTCTATGAGTTGTCAGCTAAGAACACCTTAGAATAATCTGATAATAAACTAAATTAATGTTACATTGTGTCTTCAACTTTATTTGTTATCTATATGAATAACAATGAATGTCTGTATGTCACTTATGCCGTCATAAACCGTTCATCCGATTGCGATTAAATTTTGTCACCTTACGGTTTACACCTAAGGGATGGTTATAGGAATAGTACGATTATCTCAAATTAAAAAAAAAATCGAATTTCAACCGCATCTATTTACCACGGATTAATCTCCAAATAACTCTCGAAGGAGACAATTGCTTCTGTAGGAATACTAAATCCAAGTTAAAGGTTAGTATTTTGAAGCTACATTTCTTAAATGTCACACAAGTCATTCTCAGAGGTAACAATCTTTATTACAGATTGTGCGAGAAAGTTTTGGGGAGACCAACTCTGGGGTTTTTAAATTTTAATTAAATGTTAGCGTTTTCCGCAGTAACCGCCAAAAATATTGTAGTACAAATAATTTTGCTCCATCTCGATTTTCACAAATTATCTTTTCAACTATACTGACGATTTAAAAAAAAAATTAATCATATATTTCTACCATTAAGCTTGAGAATTCTGAACGAATATGAAACGAACCTTGAGATACAATAAATGAATATTTGTTCGTATTTTATATACTATCATACCGTTCATATTATTTCGATGAAAAATCGCCAAATTATTGATTAATTGTAATTAATATTATTTTTTACGGCGGCAGCAATGCGCCGGGTACCTAGTTTTTGATATATAGGCTATAAATATATTCTTTATATATAGCTTTACTTACTTGAATACCACGATCAATAACTTGGCCAACATTGGGGAAACAACCATCAGCTTGCTGCTTGGATGCTATCCAGCTCTGAGCTTCCGTAATCACAGAATTGTCAATAGTAATGTAGCGTTTTGCTTCATAAAAGGATTTGAGGACAAAGGCTGTCAGGAACATGCTGCCTTGTTTATCAACTTTACCGAATGCACTGAAAGATCCATCATTGTGACGATAGGTCAACTCACGCTGATAACCTAAATAGCAGTCAATCCATTTATGGTTAAAGCTATTTATGTATTAGTTTCAAAATTGGTGTACTTTATGGCGAACATCGACTTACCCGTATTTAGATTCCTTACTGCTTGTGACTTAATCTTATCTGTGAGCTTGCCGATGTCAGAAAGATAATCTAAAACTAGATAATTGGGAGTAAATTTTACCATGTTCTGTTCGCCACAACCAGTTGGAAGTCTTACAAGATTATCCAAATTTTCAATAGCGGGTCCCATGACATTTCCTGTAAAAGAGAAAAAAGTTCTTGAAATTAAAGAGGTTTGAATTTATGTTTTTTAAAAGGTTTTCTATAATAGGTCTTCAGAAAATTTTGCATAGCTAACAATCTCAGGTGAAGAAAAATCCACGAACTTCTAAATATATTCTTGTTCACATTTCAGTCAATTATGTAAATAAAATTGTTTTTTTTTTTTTTTTTTTTTTTTTTTTTTGTAAATTATAGTATTTTTATTCAAAAAATGGGATATAAATATAAAAAAAATAACGCTGTTAATTTATTTTTTTCAATAATTTTTATTAAACTGTTGTAGAAACATCACTGACATACGTAATAACATATGTTCATACAAGATAATAATTATTGCATCGTATTGCGGTATTGTTTGATTGTTTTATATATTTGCTCTGGCGAATAATTGACTTAGTATATCAAAATGAAAGTTAACTGAAGCTTCATATGCAATTTCTCATATCCATTTGAAATTTTATAATCAATAATTGATAGAGAGTATTACTTTTTTTTCTTGTTGATTTATATTTAAAAGAAATTTACTCAAGATTTTCTTTTAATATTAGTGTTATAAAATCATAAAAAGTTGATGACAAAGCTTTTTTTATCTCTATTTCAAAAATTTTGCTATGTTGGAATTCTATTGATTATTTAAATTTTCTTTGGATACATTTAAAGAAATTGTTGCCAAATAAGGAGGATATATTCGTAGGATATATTTCAAAAATTCTAATGAAGTAACTGACTGTATCTTTATTTAATAGATCGTTTCTCATATTGAGACAGCTCTGGATGAGAGCGCAAAAGAATAATCTCGGCTTTGCCTATAGTATTATACATAGCATTTTTTCAAAATAGCTTTATTTAGTATTAAAATGATCTTTTTATCCATCTATCATGACAATCTTGTTCGCATTTTATTAAAACAAAGATTTTTCAATTAAATAATTGTCTAACATTATATTCGTTCATATTCTATATTCATTATTTTTCGTATATGAAACTAGAATAATGTTTTCATCGTAATAAATATAGATGAATATAAAGGGCAGAGGGGATGTGCTAAAAACAATAAGGATAATATTAAAATATGACAAGAAATCTTTAAATTATAATAAATATCGAATATTCAATACTGGATTATTACTAGCCTCGAACAACGCCCGGCAATTCGTGTATGTATTATAAAAATCTTGTGTACGGTATCATTGAAAAATTACTTCGTAGGATTTTATTGCATTGAAACTAATGAGAAATGTGAAATAAAACAATTCCTTATGACAATACAAATTTTGAATCTCTATTTAGCATTCCAAAATTTACCGTCAAACTTTATCAAAAAATGTTTTATTACAAAGCAAACTTATCACAAACTCTTTTATTGTGAAAAAACTTCATTATAAAATATTTTATTATGAAGCAAACTTTATTAGAAAATATTTTATTATGAAGCAAACTTATTACAAAATGTTTTATAATGAAACAAATGTATCCCAAAATGTTTTATAATGAAGCAAGCTTTTCTTAAAATGTTATGCAATTTTTCTGCTTTAATAAAGAGAGAAAAAGAAGCAATGCTCTTAATAAATATCATCACTGTACCGTAAACAGAGAAATTCAACTCTTACCAGTAACATCAACAACTGCTCTTGAAGAATCAGGGACAACATCCTCTGGAAGACTTAATCCCAAAGTGCTCTTAAAAGTTTGATCTTCTTCATCTATAGAAAAATAATCATTTAAAACTTAAATTCTTATCTTATATGAAATATTTCTAAATTGTAAATAGAATTATTTTGTGATTCTTTGATAAATATGAAATTATTAATTTAAACTAACAGAAAGAAAAATGGCTAACTGGCAGAGATTTGAATTAAATTTTATTTTACAGCGAAAGTACAAAAATTCAATCGATACCGATTTCCTCGTTCTGATTTTAATTTTTTCCACATCTTATTTCTGGAGTCATTAAAGCGATTTCTAAGTGGGCTATGTATCAATAGAGATTGTGGAATCATATATCTTAAAAATGGTAAAAAATTTACCTAATAGCTTTAAAATTTAAATAAAAACGGATCGTGAGAGACATGTACAGTTTAATAGTACTGGTATATTAATTAAATATTATGATTACACGAAATCGAAAATTTAAAAATACTAGTATGTATTTTTAAATAGTATGTATTATTAATAAAAAAATTGTCTATGTTAGACAGTTTTGACTTTCAACAGATCAAAAAAGTCAAACTTTTCTCTGCCATATACTTAGCGCAAATCATATTTTTAAATTTCAGAAGAAAGTTTTTAATTCGACAAAAATCAGGAAGTTTTAATGTTAACTTTATTTGATACAGGATTTAAAAGACAGTAAGTACTTTTTATGATAATAAATATAAATAGATGAATACATTTAAATATACATATACTTATTAATCTACTTCTAATATAATTTAAATATATTGTATTTTTTATAATGACCATTAAATAATTGTATTTCTTTATTTACAACTATTGTTGCACAGGTTTTCACTCGAATATCAACAATTAAATAATGAGAAAATATTTTTATTATTCCCCTTGTATTGGGTCTAGTCTGATTTTTGAAAATATTTCATTTTTAAATCAAATGGCTAGAAATAACAAAATAGTAAAAATCGTGAAATAACTACCTGTTGGGCAAAATAATATACTCTCAACTTTTTCTGTAGGGAAACCTTCAGCCTGTAAAATGTTGTTTTGTAAATAAATAAAATTACAACATATTCCAAATGCTTTTTAACGGTGCTTCTGATGTTATCAAAATGTAATTTTTTTAAATAAAATTTCTACTAGATTCAACCTTATGAAAATTACTTTAAACATGATTTTTTATTGTATATCATGGGGGCATCAATTGTTTAATTTCAATAATATGACATTTGGCGAAACTGAAAAAACGAACCGCAACTTTTATGTAAATAAAATGCATTTTTTAATGATTGAATATAAATGAAAATCTGCTTTCAGTTATTGTATAAAATCCGTTATGACATCAAAATATGTCTTTAAGCAAATTGAACAAAAAATTCAAAAATAGAATAAGATATAAATACATTTTGTTATAACAAATATTTATAAATGCACTTCTTTAAAATAATAAATGTTTTGATTTATTTTAACCATCAAATTTTTTTTATGAAGTGATGCAATAGGGCTTTGAATCCTGAAATATCAAATGTGGCTATCTAATCCATCAAAAGAAACGAGCATCATTTAAAAAATGAAATATTTTAGTACCCAATTGTTATTCAAGATTAAAACGAAGCAGGTACTGTAAAAGGTTTTGTATTTTATTTGTCTCCAAACTTTTTATATGTTCATTTCTTTCTATTATTCTGAGATTTATTACTTTTAAAAACCTTTTTTATGTAACTTATTATATTTTCTGAGACTCCTTTTAAAAATTTAGTTTTATTTTAGAGAATTACTTTATTTAAAGTTTTCTTCATTCGAAGCTTAACAAACTAATGTGTAAAACAATTTGATATTCTTTAGAACGCAGTTCCTTAGAAAAGATTATTTTTTAATTTCTGATAAACCATTTGAATGTAATTTATAAATTTCAAATATAAAAGTATCATAATTCTCTTGCTACATAGAACATTTTAAATTCGCTTTTTCGTAAAATAATTTATACTTAATTTTTACACTTTAAATCAATGTAATAAATAATCTAATTGTAATGCAAACTCATTTTAAGTATACTTTTACAGTAAAATAAATATCTATAAGTAAGTAAATCATATATATCTAAGTATATTTCTTTTTATAAATAAAAATATAAGAAATTAAATTTTCTGTCAAATTTTTTTTATCAAAATGTGTATAAATTCAAAGAATTTTGTATAATAATGTGCATTAAAATTTCAGAAATTTTAAACTCATTTAGGGGAAAATATTTGATTCGTTGATTAATCGTTTATTTTTTGAAATCTTTCGTATTGCTTCAGCCAAATATATTTCAAAACTTTTGCAATACACTTTTATATAAACACTGCAAATTTTTGTTAATTATTTTATGCATTTTCAGCTTCAAATGATATAATTTCTGACACACTACATACTTCAACTTCAAATGATTGTGTAATAGCATCCTTTGCCAAACCATCATAGACTGTCGAGCTTCCGCATACGTCACTAGAGGCCGCTGTTTCCGCTCTGACAGTAATGTTGACGGTTCCCACTGTCGTCGCCTTTACTTTGATTCGGAGATTTTCATTGGTGTCTGGTTGAATGCATACATCGCCGTTGATTGCATCGCTAATGACAGTAAATTCTTCGGATTCATCTAATGACACAGTTATCTATAAAAAGAAGTAACAGCACTTATAACGCAATTTGAAAGTCCACATTTATTTTCAGAAAAGAATTTTTTTTTATGGTTAATAAAATGAGTATTTGAATAAATAAGAACAGAGCTGAAAACCTTTTGTTTAGCACCATACCATTATAAGATATATAACAGGAAGTGGAGCATATAAAGATAAAAAACAATTATGATTTTTTTATAAATATGCACAAATTTAGTTTTAATTTGTATTTAAAATGTTTAATATATACCTATATTTTACTAAATAATTTTCGAAGTTTTCTGTATGAAAAGGCTAAAAATTACAACACAGTTATAATTAAATATTTCATAAAACATTATTAAGTAAATAAAATTTTGAAAAATGATACCTTACACCAAATAATACTTTTTTGTGCAAATGTGTCATAAATAATTAAATAAGGCTGAAGATAACGATATTCATATAAAATCTATAAAGCTATGAATAATACATTATAAAAACTTAAAAGGAGCTATAAATTTTCTGTATTAAATTTCAAGCTCTTTTGCGTGAACTACAAAAAATTATTAATGGGGTATTTCCTTGACCATTCTCACGTTCGTTGTTACAAGATAACAATAACTTGGAAAAAACGTGATATATACGGAATAAACAATACGTTTGAAAACGAATATGAGCTAGCTATTTGACAGCATTGTTAAACATTTCCTGTATATTCCCTCATCAAGTTCAGGGCCATTGCTTTCTCTTAGGAAACATTTCGAGCATACATAATAGCTAACGTTATAATCGTATTGACAGTTTAAGGCAGGTGGCCTGAGTGTTTCCCCAGAATAACTTTTGTGGTTGAAAGTCAGTCTAATGCAAGGTTAAAGTCAAGGTGAATATATGAACAACAATAGAGATTCTCCCATCCATTTATTTATTTTGACAACATACTGTTGACATTAATTCAAAGAGTTTATAAGGCATGTTTTCGATTGTTTAATCAAATAATTTATTTTAAATAGGTTTCTATTATGCGAATCTCTTATAGTATATTATAGTATATTATATATATTATATATAGTATATTATATATATTATATATAGTATATTATATGTATTATATATAGTATATTATAGTATAGTAGTAGAATACCAGAAACATTTAAGGAAATATATGATTACATAAGATATTAAACGTGATATATGAGCAATACAATATATGATCTATGAAATAAAATGCATTAATTTCAAACAATATATAAGTCACTCGTAAAATGTTTTATTGCTTTCATATAATTTTGGTAAGTAATGAATGCGATATGATATATGTTAATAAATTAAGGAGCTAGAGAAATTTGAGAAAAACAAGCCATGACTGTGAAATGGATAATAACGTTATATCAGGACTAAAAAATAGGAATGGAATGGTATTTTTAATTTTGGGGCTCGAAATAATTCGTTGAAAAATAAGTTATTTTGATTTGATTCATATTAAAAAATTTTGAGGATCAGTTTGACAGAGATAGTAACCTAAGGAAATGAGTTATACACATCTATTCTCCGGACTTCCACACCATATTTTGATGCCTGAAGGCATATTTGAAAAGTTCAGATGAAATCACATCTTAAAAAATTAGAATATTTTCATAGCAAAACTTGCTAAAACTCTATCAAAATACAATAAAAATCAGAACTTTAAAAATAAAAATATTTTGTTCCAAAAACTGTGTACATGTATCCAAATTAAAAATAAAACAAAAAAAGATCTGATCATCAATTTACAGTACCGTTAATTCCAATACAAAATTGTTTTGGAAGAAAAATACAAAAATTGAAAAACAATTGCTTTAAGAAAGTTTTCATCTTAAAAAATTGTTGTTTATTTCTTTTTGCATAACCAAATACAATTCCTAAATTAATCAAGAAATTTATTCTTTCAAGAAAATATTTGGAATGTAAGAGTTTGTTTTATGCATAAGCAGATTGCCACTAATCTGAAGACATTAATAATTATCTAGCCTAATCAGCGAACCTGTCACCTTTGATGAGCTATATCTGCACGAGGGGTCTTTGTACTTGACACTTGAAACGTATATTACTATGCGTCGACTACTGAACGAAGCCGGCGTCTTGGTATAGGGGTAGAGAATCTTCCTTGTGATATAGGCGCCTTGAGTTCGATTGACGACTCAGGCTTTGTTATTCTATCTGTGAGGTTTGTGAATGTGCCGTAAAATGGGTTTGTGCAAGCGGATGTACCGCATGAAGATTCTAAGTCGTGCTCTTGGCCCTAGTTGGTGTAATTGAAAAATCAATAGATGCTCATTCGGCTTAAATCACTGATAGATCTTTCAGCGGGCTTGTTAAGTGCCATAAGTAACAACAACGACTGAATGAAATTTACAGGATAAAGAATTTTCAGGTTATACCACTGAAGGAAGTAGAAATGCAAAAATAAAAAAAAAGAATTATAAAACACCATTACAATTATATCAGTCATAACTTTAATATACCAAAATCAATTTGGAAATGATTCTTGAAAGAAGGTTATTACAAAAGAAAATCAAGAAGTAGAGGATATACATGCAAAAAATAAATGTTCGGTGAGAGTACCAAAAATGCATATACATACTTTTGGAATTTAAGAGAAATCTGAAGAAATGAATGAGTTACCTGAATTGATCTGCCAATAGATAAATCTTTCATTTGAAAAGAGAGAATGGCTTACCGGTAAAGCTGCATCTGCGTAGCTGAAGATGGATACCACAATAGTGAATTCCTCTCCTCGAATAACGCTGTATGGGAGAGTGTAAGAAATAAAGAAGGCCTGAAAACCCTTGATTGTGGTGGTGTTAGACAAACCGAGACCATCCTCGGAGTTGACACAAACGGCACTGCCCACCCATTCCGTAATAGTGTGGGGAAGGGTTTCTTTCTTTACATAAACACCCTCGGGACTACAAAAAAAGTACAGTATTAAGAAAACAAAGTTATGCAAAATTAATGAATAAAAATGCATGGTTGCAATATACTGTATGAGTGTGGAATATTCTTTCATAAATGTTAGTTTAATTTCGGAAAAATATTGTTAATATTTTATGTTTTTTTCATGTTTTTTGAATTGTTTAGAACTGTCCAACCCTGAACATTATTGATTACTTACTAGAAATTTTTAAGTTTATTTTGATTATTTTTACACTCCATAAGAAGGAGATTCCATGTATAAATGTGTGCGTTTTCTGGGTTTATTTTTTATCCTTCGGTATTTCAAAGCAAGGCACTGAATGAATCAACAAACAATATTAGTTTTTAGATATTTTTTTTTCTATAAGTTTTACATAAAAATACTAACCTAGCTCCAAAAAATTTAAATGAATAATGTTTTATTGAATGATGGAAACAAGGGCTCTTTCAGATTTTGGATACGAGATCGATATCGTGTTCTTTGCATTTAGTCGTCCGCTGGTAACATAATTCTTTTACATTTTTTTAAAGTAATGTATTTAAAATTTGGAAAATAAATTCTCAGCTTCCTGAATATAAAGAAAAAAACATTTTTTCCCTATTTACAATAGAATTTGACTTGAATTCGTCGGTAGTAAAAAATTCAAAAATTAAAGGCAAATTGAATTTTTTTTAAAGAAAATTCCTAACATAAAGCTAGTTCATATTACAGATGATATTTTCTTGACAAATACCTAAATAAATGCTGTAGAGACAAACAAGTGAATGCATCAAACTCTGTTTATTTTTGTGATATGTATTTGAGCATATCAACCAAAAGTGTATTTTAAATGTTGGGACGTTTTTATTAGAAGTAAGCTTCTATATTCAGCAAGGAACTAATCTGCATTTCATTGAATATAACCACGTTCTATGTTTGACTGTTTATGCTTTATATGAAAATTAGAGTATGTGATTTATTTTATTTGGTAATTGGCAACAATGATTAATTAAAAATTTTCCCAATAAAGAAAAAAAAAAGCTTGAGTTGTAGTATCAACCTTGTGATATATTGATAATTCGCTTACATATACGAGAGGGTCAAATAAGTAACAAAAGAAGAAAAATTTTTTCAGCCCATTTCTCCACCTATTATTGAAAATTTCTGTTGAAAGGTTTATAGAAAATGCCCCACAAAATGATTTTAAATGCATTAAAATTAATCAATAATTACACGAAATAAATATTCAAGTTCATTCCTCACAGAATTATTGAAACATTTGCCAAATTATAAAGTTATATAAGGACCATAAATGAGAAAACGAAACAAATAAATAGTATGGAGAGATTAAAGCATATTTTATGAAGCATATTTAAAGCATATTATGTTTATATAACAACAGTAAAAGATAATTCTTATTAGTACTAAGTATTCTATTTGATAACAGTGCTTATTTCCTAATCAGATTTAATATTTTATGAAAACGAAACTCTTTATAAATCTGTACTTAACAGGTTTAAGGCATTAATAGGCTTTTCAAAACTAATTTAAAATAATACAATAAAATCCGTAAACAGAGTGTTTCACCCATTTTTTAGCAGCAAATTTTTTTAATGTTTTAATACTTAGCAAATATGTTCAGTAATATAATGTTACTTAAATTTGAAACTAATCGTTTTCTGGAGTAATTTTTCAGAACTTTTGATCCTTTTGGTTAAATAATCGATATAAGTTTCAATGCTTTTTTAGTTTAAAACAAATACATTCATCCATTTATACTACAGGAATGTTTTTGTAGTTCCTTGAATGCAGGAAAATAATTGAAATAAATAAAGGGAAATGTTATTAAACTTTCAATTTTATTAAATATAAATTTATTTATTTGAAAAGTTATCTCAAAAACAAGAAAAACTGATGATTTTTCGAACATAAAATTCAAATAAAATATTCAAGGCCAAAATTTGCTTGCAAATTAATTATTTAAAAAAATATTAGAAAAATTCTTTATTTGAAAAAATAAACAACTTTCAAACAATCATATAGTTCTTGGAGAATTTATGATAAGACAGCAAATTATTATTATATATTAGAATATTAACCATGACTCAGAAATAAACAAATATATTGATGTGAAATATTTTTTTTTCTATTCAATGTGGTTGCTCTTTTCTTAGATATGCTCTATCTTCTTAGATATGTTTATAGTAATGTATTCGAAAATTAAGCTTAAGAAGTTGAAATTAAATTATATAATAAATAGAATTTTATAAGATCATAATATAATATAATAATAAATAAAATAAACTTACATAGTAAATAAAATTTTAAAATAAATTGTATAGGTTTCTGATATTATTACAAAAAAGCATCGTGAAGCATATATTGCATCATTTGTCAATATGTGTAATCTAATTTACTGCTAAACTGACATGTTATAACTTGAGAATAGCAAGGGATTCCTCTTCGCAATTTCAATAAAAAATAAATCCATTTCATTTAAACAATCATTTTCAAAAAATATTTGCTTTATCACACATTAATTTAAAGAAAAATTCCTTTTCTCGCTCATTATACAAAAATATTTCATTTACTCATTCATTCTTTAAAAAAATGTTTCATTTACTCATTCATTCTTTAAAAAAATGTTTCATTTACTCATTCATTCTTTAAAAAAATGTTTCATTTACTCATTCATTCTTTAAAAAAATGTTTCATTTAATCTTTCATAATACAAAAAAAAATATTTTATATACTCACTCCTTATTTAAAAAAAAATCATTTACTCACTCATTTATTTTTAAGAAAATTCATTTACTCACTCATTATTTAAAAATAATAGACTATTTACTCACTCATTCTTTAAAAAAATATTTCATTTATCGCTCATAATACAAAAAATATTTTGTTTACTCACTCATTCATAAAAAATATTTCATTCATTCACTCATTATTTAAAAAAAATTTTCATTTTTCAATCATTATTTAAAAAATATTTCATTTACTCACTCATTATTTAAAAAAATATTTCATTTACTCACCCTATATCTTGCAGTTCAAAGAGCCATGTCTCAGGGAAATAATTCCTGACATCAACAACAGATTTCGTTGCTGATGATATATCGGAAACCCCCATTTTTGAATCCGCTGCAAAACCCGCTGCTGCTGGCGCCGCCGGCCTTCGAGCGGTGGAGGCTAAAGCCACGGCATGACCTTTTTTTTTAGAACGCAATCGCACTATTAATTAAATCATAGATTTGAAACATCCAAATACATACAAAAGGTTTACATAAGTATTTCATTCAGGCCGAAGAATGAGTGCCCGTTATTATACTATAGATATGAAAAAAACCATGGGAAATGTAACTACAGGAAAGTGAAAAAAATTAATTTTGATTTAAAATTGATATTTTTTTTTGAAAAAAAAAAACCTTGTTGTGAGATTTTTTGTGAAAGTTTTTATTCTGTGAAGAAAGAATTTCGAGAATAGCTTATCACATTTATAAAAGTGATTATGTATATAATTTATGGATTATATTATAATGCATATATTTTTCCGCACTTAGTAATTTGCGCTCCAAATATAAATTCCGGGAAAAAATAAGGGAATTATCTTTAAATTACATTTTTAGCATGAACAGAAAATTGTAGGAAATTTTGTAAGTAAATCGAGATAGATTTATTTTCAAAATAATTTCGCTTTTGTAAATTGCAATTGCGTTATTCATTTATACATGGAAAAAAATATACATTGATTTTAAGCTAACTTCTATCGTATTAAAATCCTTTGTATTCATTTAATATTTATATAAAGGAAGCTATCCTATCTAATTATAATTTTTATTAAGAATACGCTCATTTTGAACAGATGATGAAGTAGGTTTGAAAGGAGAATATTAAAAAATTATGGTCGTGATTATTTTCGTTTCGTCAACCAATCAAATAAAAATTGCCTTGCCGAATTTTAAAATATATTCTGACGTAAAATGTTTTTCTTAATTATTTGAAGAAATGATTAGAATTTTAATTGGCTAAGTTAATTGAACTAAATTGTGTTCCGATCTTCTTTTATCATGTAAGAATAAAATGTTTCTTTGATTTGAGATTTTTGAATCCTCAAAATGCGTAGGCAACAAATTGGAGATTTATTGCTTTTGAGGAATCCATTTTTCTCTTCTAGAGCTATTAGAAAATACAGCAGAAAGTTCTCACACTTGGAGAATTATCTCCAACAAAAGTTACAACTAGATTTCCGAATTATTCATTCTCTGAATTTTTAGGACTTGCCTTAATTGGTTTAAACGGTAATGATTTGATTTAACTAAGATAAATAATGTCTTAAAAATAATATGGCTTCCACATAGTCTGAAATTTAAGATCGTATATATTTTTCTTTTTTTTTTCATTGATTTTAAATTTGTCTAAATGATTTTTTTAATTGAAGCAAGTTAAATAATGATTGTGTTTATTTTTGATTAAGGATGGCTGGTAATAAGAACAACTTATAACTTATTGTCAAGTGATCACATTAATAAAAATTTCGAAATAGAAAAGTAAAAGCAACTCTTACGAAAAAGAATTAACTTACCCTTAATCTATAAAGAGATATAAGAAAAAAATAATTAATCAGAAATCTTGCTTAAAAGCGGTTTCCAGATTTGGTTAAAATTAATTGTGAGTTGTATTTTATTAAATATTAAGGCATTAAATAAATGTCTTTAAAATACTGCAATTCATTAACTGTTACATCGAAAAACAAAATTAATCAGTTTTCACATTTATTCTATACACTGGGATATTCAATAACATTCAAAATGACAGATTTGCATTTGTCGTTGATTAATTATAGGAAGTAATGTATAGCAAAAAGAAAACTATGGTCTTAACCTTTTTGAAAAAAAAAAGATATCCTTTATTAAAATATCTGAATCTGTAATGACGAAAAATTCAATTTTTTACTTCAATACAGTGAAAAATTATTTATTTCACCAGAAGGATCTTCAAGAGTTTTTTGTAAAACTTGCCCAAATTACGCACAATAATCTATAATAATATCCATAAAATAAATTTCTATAATATTTCAAATAATTTTAAAAACTTACCATCGATGTCATCTTCTAAGTATTCTTCATCTGCAGATTCATTTTAAATTCAATTACTACTAAGTATTTTGGGTACAGTAAAAATTGTTTTTATTTAAAAAATATTAATGAATCTTCTTTTCAATTTACTGTAAGTGATTCCATTCCAATTTCTTAAGATTTTAAAATTATCAACATATTTTAAAAAAAATTCTAAAAAATTGAATGTATTTTATAGAAAAAATTAAATGTAAAGAGAATACATTTTTAAAGTGTTAATAATAATTATCTTAAGAAAATTACTAAATTTAAACTTTAAAAAGACATAAATACTTCATTTAAAGGATAAATAGAATTTTTCATCTTTGAAAATGCAGCAGCTTTTTTTCATGTTCTATTTAGATTTATTTGAAATAAATATCATTTATTAAGAAAAAGGAAAGAGAATTACCTCCATGAGCAGAAAAGCTTTCAGCCTGATATATTGGGCCATTATCATATCCACCACCACTGGTGCAAGGCCGGGTGAACAGTTTCAAATTACTGATTACCAAATATCCAGCATCCTAAAAGAATTTTTATTGCGTTTCC
>JAPMOQ010042621.1:1418909-1439048 GCA_026543055.1 Argiope trifasciata
AATGCTAATTTTTCAAACTAGGATTCAAAATTTAATTGGACAGAAAAATAAATAAAAAAATGAAAATTACCCATTTAATTGGTCTTCAGCTATGCAAGCAACGAATAGCAGAAACAAAAAAGCTACAATTCTCATTTCTTTTCTTACATCCATGTTGATATTTTTTTTTGAACTTGAGACCTAAAAGAATAATTATCTGTAATTAGAAAAAAATATCTGAACTAAACAATGAATTTTATAAATCGGCTCTATCCCAGTGTACGGTACGCTATTTATTTTGGCGATTTTTTCGGCGTTGTCACGTTTTCCGATGTTGCGATGGCGAACGGTCGGTTTCCCGCTGCGTGTTAGGCTTAGGTACTTGGCGTGTGCTTCGCGGAGTCGTGTTTCGCCAATAGTCGCCAAAAACAAGATGGCGGACAAGGAACGTACCGTTCACTGGGAATTAACCTACAAATCAAACGACGCCTTTGAATTTTTTAATGTTTTTGCCAAATTTATCATAAATATTGCCGACGTTATCAAATATTGATTAGTAGCTAAATTTCTCAACTCTTCAGGCGTTTGCTTTTACCTGTTTGTTCTCTAATTTTATGGATATTAAACATTTTATGACTTATAGAATATGCATTATTTATTAAATTTAAAAGAAAAAGAAATTTCAAACACTTCCTTTTGAATAGTTTATTCAATTTCTTGGCTTCATTATTAATATCAAAAGAATTTTGTCTTTTAAGATATTTTAAGATTACATATATAAGTCTGTTTTTTAAAGTTTATGTAATATTTGACTATTTTTATGCAGAATTCTTTAGTGTCTCGATGAAAATGCTTATATTTGCATGTTTTTTCAAATAATAATAATTATTATTATTTGGAATATAATAATTATATAAAAATACATAATAATCTTAAAATTGTTAGTTGCAGTCCTTTTGCAGTTTCAAATTTAAAGGATCTTTAAATAATTGAAACGTTTCCAGGCTGAACTAAATACAATTTCAACGCATTGAATATTGAATACATTTAATTTAACAATTAAAGAATTTCAATTAATTTTCAGCTTAACAAAAAAAATCGATGTAGCTCTGATTACATTTTTAAATAATTCTTTTTTTACATATTTCTTATTATTAATATGATTTAAAACGAATATAAGGTGGAAATTACGCTTGTTGTTAGCAGAGGCTTTTAAACGTTTCAGTAAATATAGATTCGCAAAAAAATAATTTAAAAACCAGGTAAAGTTTACTCTTGTTATTTTCCAATAATATAATTTAAGATTAATTCCCCCCCCCTTAAGTGTGTCACTGTTGGTAAAATACGTAAGATAAGATTTATGTTAAAGAGAAGAGAAATTTTGTTCGTATTTTATACAAAGGCTTCCTAACTGTGCTAGAGCACAACTTACAAATTTTTCAGACGATAAATATATAAATTATTTAAAAATTCAATAAGACTGAATGTACTCATTAAAATGTACATGGACAAAACTCAGAATGCATATTATATTAAAGATAGATATTGTTCACTTTTATAGAAATAAAGCTATAAATGAATTTCTAAAAAAAAATTAAGTGCTATAAAATGTATTATATGCAATCATATACTCCAAGATTGTCAAAGAAAACTTACTTTTGATTAGATTTTGATAGAAAATCCAATTAAATTTTCTAAACATCTCAATGTCTACCTGATACTCATACAGTGACTAAGAACCCAACATTTGAGCTCTAAATGCTCTGTAAAACTGTTCATGTTTCATGACATAGCGATAAAATATATATATATATATAACTATTTTCATTTAATATATCTTTTGTCATTATAATATAATATACATTATCGGTTTTAATGCTTATCTTATACTTATAGGTCTTATACTTATTATCGGTCGTATAATAATTTATTGAAAATCTATAAGCTAATACAAAAGTGCATGTTCTGTATATTCAGATGAATTATTGGAACTCCTCTGAATAGCATAACGTCTTTGACTCGAGCTTCGAATCATAAAATGCTCAGTATTTGAATCCGTCATTCAATCTCAAATGAAAAGATAAGGATTTAACATAAGAATTAAAAGATAAAATTGATTGAAAGGACAACAATCTCATAAACACGTTTAAGTATCATTAAAAACAATCTAAATAATAATAAATATTAAGAAAGATAATTGAGATGAAAATTATGATTTATAATTACAGGAGTAAAATGAGTTTTTATCGAAATAATATTATAAAAAGTACATATAATTCCAATATTTCAGTAAAAGTTTTAACTATAACTTTAGTTTATTTTTTCTACTATATAAATATAGCCCAATTTTAATACTAATATGTGAAAATGATGTTTCACAATATCAGCATCGGAAAAATAACTTTGCTGAGTCACGTATAAATTAATTAAGATTTGAAGAAAGAAAAGTAAGAAAAAAGTGATTTCGTTAAAAATCGAATTAAATCATAAACCTTTTGCAAACTATGGGAATACCCACAGTAATGCATGAAAACAGCCAAAGGCTTCTGTAATGAAAAAGAAAATCTTATTTTCTCAGTGAAAGTACATTAAGAAATGAAGAGACTACAAGAATTATCTAATAAATTGTAGTCTGCTAGAGATGTGGTTTGAGGAACCGGTCTCGGATTCAGACAAATAAAAAAAATCTTGGTGATGCAAGAACAGGTTGGAGAAGCACTTCGCATGGGGTTCGACATCATTAAAGGGTTGACGTCTACAGTGAATCAATTCGTTGTTGACAGCAGGTAAACTTATCTAAAAGACTTAACTCCTCACCTTTTTCAGACTATCAAAATTGTAGTTTGGAGAACCGGTATTCACATAATTAGTTAAATGTATTTTCGATTTTTCAAAAATAAAAGTAAAGACAAATAAGATATAAGACAAATATTCCTTATCAGCAGCTTAACTTATTTTTGATGTTCCAAATAATATTTGGTCTCAAAATGAATTGTTTAATGCTGTGATGAAGTGACGCATATGAAAAATAATAGATAAAAACTGCAACTTTCACTGCCAAATAATAAGGCACCGATCAGGGTTTTGAATGGACCTTGGAAAGATGGCAAGGGCAACCTTGAGTTTCGTCCATCATATTTCACATTACACTAAGATGAAACCTTTCACTTCACCCCCGTTTGATAGATAATGCTCAGATTTCCACTGAAATCATGCCAATAACCAGAATTTTTACCATATTTCCAAGGGTACACATGTTGCATGCAATGAAGTGCACTTTTTTACATATTTTTTACTGTGGATTACTGTGTGTTTTTACTACAAAACAATTCTGATAGAGATATTTTAAAAAAGAGAGTACCCTTATTAATTTAGAAAAATTAACGGTTTTTATCTCAGGGAAATTATATTCTTCAAAAGATTTGTAAAAACGAAAAAAAATATATAAAAGTAGAGAAATATTATTATAATATGGTGAATTCAAAATAAGAATTCATTATATCTTAAAAGTTATGCATAATCTTAATATTTAAGTATATGTATGTTATTTTCAACACTTAAGTTAAGCTATTATTATTAAAAAAGTATAATTATGTTAATAGTTAATAAATATGTTAAATAGTTAAGGATACTATTAATGTTTGAGTAATAATTTTTAATACGTGAGTATCTACAATTTTATTTTAAGAAAAGCATTAATTGAAACTGTAACTGCGATTTTAGTTTCCTGTATATTTGAATTACTTGATAAAAGTATGAAGACTATAAATGAGAAAAGAAGAGCGCATCTCTCATAAAGATTTGATGTATGAAAGACAAAAATAAAACGTCATAAGTTAATGGCGAAATCCTTTTCTAAAATTTTTTAGCATAAGGCATTTTATTTCCACTATTGTTTTAGTCATAAATACATTTTTGCGGATGTTTTACCGGAAAAAAATAAGATATTTTTGATCTCCCCTTCATTGTTGTGATATTTCATGTCTACGTATTACAATGATCAATCTAATGTTTCCTTTAGTTGACCATAGCAAAGTTTTGATTCTAGATGTATAGAGCAATGTCTTCTAACTTCTTAACATATTATTAGATGATTTCTGATATACTACTTACTAACATTTTAGAATATTCTATTGTCTAGCACCGGAATTTTCAGTCATTGAGTCGTTTCTCAGTGCAATTTAAATGTAATTTTACTCCAATTTCAAAATGATTAATATTTTGCTTTTGATTCCTGTTTAGTTTTTTTTAGATGAATATATCGTTGGATAGACTACGAGATAATAAATTAAATATAAAACTACTATATGATTAATAAAAAGTCAGTTTTTAAAATCTAATCCAAAAATGTATAGAGATCACTCTGAATATAAGATATTTCACAATATCATAATAACCGAACATAAATACATATCAGTTTTCTTTAGTGTATTTGAATGGTTTTCAAATCACCAATAATTTTATAATTAAGTATTATGCAATATTAATTCACTGTCTGAATTTATATGAACTGAATATTTATATTAACTCAATTTTTATGTAGAACATTGAAAAAAATTAAATTAATTATGTGAACCATATTAAAATTTTGAACTTTTCTCCATGTGAAATTTTTATATACTTCCTATCAGAAATTTGAAGGATATGCTATGCTGTAGATCTAAAGAAAAACAGTTATTTCTTAATAACTCTAGCTCGAATTGTAATATTTCATTGTTTTAGTTTAACTTTCTAGTAAAATTAAAAAGATAAAGAACAATAAGGAAGAAAAAGTT
This sequence comes from Argiope trifasciata, assembly GCA_026543055.1. Lineage (NCBI taxonomy): Eukaryota > Metazoa > Arthropoda > Arachnida > Araneae > Araneidae > Argiope > Argiope trifasciata. Next base: position 1,423,664 of record JAPMOQ010042621.1, read on the forward strand.
AGTGTATAGTTGCAAAATGTGGAGGAAAATATAGGTGAGTTAAAAGACAATTGCAAAGTAAAAAACAAAAATATTATTAAAATAACGAAAGACAATTGCAAGAACGCTTAAAAGAAAGGCATTGAAATACTAATACTAATTCGTTGATGTTATTTTTCGCATTTATTTTAAATTTCAACAGATAATATTCATTATGGAAAAAGAAAAAGAATCTATACATACAAAAACCAGGCTCCATTCAGGATACAAATCTTTTACCTAATTTCTATAGATACCAAACAAAAATCATTTGTATTGTTTCTCTTACAAAAATGTCTCGTGAGAAGGTTGTAAGAAAATATTGAGTTGGAGAATTATGGAAATATAAAGGTGAAATAAATAATATATTTTATTTTTAAGGCATAAAAATTTGTATTAAATAGGTCACTCTTTTGTGTGTTCGTATTTCATAACTATTTAAAACGTTGAACTAGTCATGCGCCCATAATTCTAAAGAAAACTGATATTAATGGAGTTGCAAAGAATGATTTTTGTGAATTGTCGTGCTAAAAGAGTCAAAAGTGTGAAATGGTATGGATCACGTTTAGTCACGAAACAGAACGGATAGACGTGCATTTCTTATTTGCCTTTCATGTGGAATTCTAGAGGAAATATAACGGTTAACATTAAAATACATGTGAAGAAATACATTACACTTCCGTGCGCTATTTTACAATGCGGAAACCAGATTTTTGCTTATAAATATTGTTACATAATTATTATATTTCTAATTAACATTATTAATATTGTTGTATTTCAGAATATCAAAGAATATATGATATTGTTGTGTTTCAAAATTATCATTTTTATCATTGTTTTATTTGTTGAATTATTTTTATTAGTAATGTTGTATTAAAAAATTTATGACAAGCAATGCTATATACAATTACTTGAGTTATCGCTCAGTAATTGTATTACATTCATCATGTACATTAATTAATGATTTATTATTTTTCGAAATCTTAACTCATTATCTTATGTGTTTGAATCAAACACGATTAAAATGAATATACTTCCTAATTATTACAGCTCAAATTTTTATATTTCAGTTTTTTATTTCTTGAAATTGATAATAATTCAGTTGATAATAATAGCAATAACACTCTCGTTATTAAATTTCTCATGTAAATAAGCAACGGATAATACGATTATGCATCAGAAATATCACTACTCGATGAATCAGTAGGGAAAGTCATTACTATTTAGTAATTCTCAACCATGTCTCAATTGTTATTATTACTCTCATATATCTATATTCTCATTCGTTATATCCAATGCGTCCTTGAAATTGAGTAACGTATGGAAAATTAAATTTACAAAAATATTTAATGCAACTAAAAATCTTTAAATATAGTTACAAACGCTGTATAACATTTGAAAAACACTCTCAGAATTTACATGCAAAATAAATCGAGCGTTTTTAAATGCGAAACTATAAGTCAATGTATATTATGAACACTTATAAAAAATAATTTAAAATCCCCTGGCAGTAATTTTTTTTTAATTCGAAACATTATAAAGGTTTATTATTATTAGCATATATCAACCTTATTTAAAAAATATTCTATTTCATCTGTGAAAAATTGTTCTTTGAGAGAGAAGTTAATATTAGAGAATACTTACATTTAGATATTATACAAATATATTTCAATAAAACATTATATATTTTTTCATAAACTATTTATTTTCATTTTTTTTTAATTTCAGAGGCGTCACTTATTAGGCTTGTTTCTTTTATGGCATACCATTATGATTTTTTTCGACTTTATTTGCATTACAAAAAAGAGCAATGGCAACAGAGACGAAATAAAGCAAAGTAAGGCTACAGATGACAGCTGCGACAATATGAACTAGTGATCTTGTTTCTGTAATTAGCTATTGAGGCTTCTTTATAAACATATCATCATGAATAAGAATAGAAAATGGCATCCTATCATGAGATAAAACGCATTTGACAGAAAGGTGTACATTAATGCATACAATGATCTAGATATAAGCGAAACGTATTTGGAAAAAAAACACTGCGTATCAAATTTTGTAATCTTATAATTAATGCATCTTACAAATTTGATTCATGTCTTCTTAATTAACTTTTCAAAGCATATATTAACATCTTCAGTAGATTGATTCTTTTTTCTGTAATCATTTCTCTTTACACGTTTGTTAAGGTTAATGTTAGGATCGATTAGGATTTGTTATAATTAGTAAATGTGACTAATAGATTTATTATTATATTGAGGGGTTTTTATTAATACTAACTGATTATTCGCATTGCTTATATGTATGATTATATCTTTGAAATATTTATTTCTATATTTTGTCAATGCATTAATAAATAAGTCTTTTAGGTTTGTGCATTTAATTCATCTTAAAAGATTTCTAGTGGATGTATATGAAATTAAAAAACTGATTACTTGCATAAGATTTTGCCATAATGCATTATTTATTAATAATTCTTTTGAATTGTGGTGATTTTTGAAATAATATTTATTGAAGAAAAGATCTTTATATGAAATGTATCTTTGAAATTACCTTTTTTACAGCTTTGAAGGAAAAACCTTATATAATAGATCGAATGTTCTTTTTTTTGTTTATTCTTTTTTTTGGCCTTAATCTATAAAATATATTTTTTGAAACATGGCAAATGCATCCTCCACTTCAATAAGTAGTCATTACAATGGCCAATTGTCAGAATCTCTGTTAACTTTTTAAAAAATGTGGCATGATTATTGTATGCTGTTGAAGCTCTACCGAGAAGTGCTACCAAATTTGGAGCTTATTTTTGAAAAAGGCGGTAATATGCTTTTGCATAACAAAGTTAAAACTGCTAAGGATTTTTTCGCTTTAAAAAGTGATGACATTTTGTGGAGGTTAAATGTGAAAATATCATGGTAAAACAATCCTTCTTATATTTTTTGAGAGTTCAAAAACTTATTTTTTCCTTAAGAAAAATTGAACACATCCGAGATTTTCGTGCTACAAACGCTTCAAATTTGTTTTATAAGCAATTCAATAAAAGTACGAAAGGGACGATTAAAAACTGAAGTAGATGTGCATAATGAACTGAGAAAATAAAAGTTTACGACGAGATAAAAGCTAAGTTATTCTCTACACAAACAATTAAAATACCAACTTTTATTGCTTTAGTCGACATTTGATTGTCCAGCTGAAGATTTGTATGCGTTTATTTTCCTCTCGAGTCATAACTTATGGAGAATACTCGGAAGAATCGTAGGATTCTAGGAAAGCTTCAAAGAAATTTTAATAAATAAAGAAAACATTTTTCTCTCATGAAAATTTCTCATTCTTGCTATAACTAATAATTTCGTTATAATTTAAATTAAGATTGAGAATTTCTGATCACTTTATAATTACAACTATCAGTGCCCACACAGCGTTGCTCGTGGCATAGCATCCAAAAAATTTTTTTAAAAAAAGGTTTAATCTTAAGTCTAGTCTTCATCCGATATGACATGGGCATGTTATACAACATCAAACAAACACTAAAATATATTTAGGAATTATCAAAAGTAGCTTCAAAACAATTTTTTATAGAACGTATTCAGAATTAATTACTGTTAAAAAGATAAAAATGATATGTCAGTAGTCCAAACCGGCCAATAAAATGTGTAATAAAAAAGCTATTTTAAAAATTAAAAATATACAAATAAGTCATTGTACCTACTGTTCCACACTTATTTATCAACTTTATACAATTTGATGGGTGAACCATAGTGTAACCCCCTTTTCTGCTAAGTTGACGATTTCGAGCCAAAATTGGCGTTTCTTCTAGTCTGGCAACCCTATTATCTTTCTGCTTTATTATGGGCTATAACTGGATTGGGAAAAATAAAGTGACAGAACATTATTAGAGAGTTGGCAAATTTGAGTATTACTCTAAGCGGGGGGTTAAACTACTGTCGTACCATGAAGATTTTTGGGATTTAATAAGTTTCCGCCAAGGTTGGATTTCCTTCTTTTGGGCATAATGAGATTTGAATTGCTGTTTAAAATCAGACGTCAGCAAATAAATGCATTGCATATACATACCACAGTTTTGGCTGTTTGCACATGCGTAGTTTCAGATTTTCCCTCGGATAAGCGAAAAGCACAAATATTGCTGTTTATCTCTGATATTCGCTAACCCAACATTACTTTCTTCTTCATTTTCCTTATAGTACAACAAAAATGCTTTTTGGTATTTAATGTGTTCCGGCCAAAGTTGGATTTCCTTCTTTTTTGCATAATTAAACTCGAATCGCTGTTTGAAGTCAGATGTGAACAAAGAAATGTATCGCTTATGCAAAACACAGCTCTTACTATTTGAACATGCGCGGATAATTATAATCACAATTATAAAACTCCCTTTATTATTCTGATATGATTTTAATGTGCTAAAACTTATTCCAATAAATGTTCCACAAAATGGTATTAAGATCTCAAATATCCATTAATTATTTCTCGAATTTCTAAGGTTCATATAAACAGACGCTTTCAAAAGACCATTTTATATACTATGCATAGATAATATTCAGAAAAAAAGAACGAACAACTTGGAGTCTGTTCCAAGCTTGTTTTAATTTGTGATTAATCAAATTCTTATTGATTTATCTCAATATCTTAGGTCAATACCATCACCTAAAATTTTTTGAACTAATTTTAAAATTATAACAAAAGTTTTTTAATAATACCAGTTACATTTTCATATCATTTTTTCTCTAATTTTAATAATTTTTCAAAATATTTTAATGCAATTCACAACAACATTTTTCTCTGCTTATGTTACTGAATTCATATACATACATCTTGTTTCAATATTAACATGTCTGCCACATAAATAAAATTAAATCTTAAATATTACAGACAAATAAATGAAATAAACCTGAAATATTATCATGTTATTATGTTTTGAGTTAAATATTTGCATACCACTTAAAAATTTAGTTTGACTAGACAGTTGATATCATGTAATGAATTTTACGCTCTCCAAAACTTAAATAGTATTTAGACAATTATGAAAATATTTATTCAAAGTTCCAGAAATAGGGAGTAATACACCCAGAGTCAAAGTTGATAGGTTTTACAACAGTTCTGATATATATACATATTATATGCATGGTTTTAGAAGTGTTATCTGAAAATTAAGAAATGCACCTTTAGAATCAATGCGATGTAGACGGGAATCCAGGATATTAAATTGTTATATTTTTAATAAAAGTATGGAAAGCTTCAAAATTCTTAAAATTTGATAAATAGTTTATTCGGATGTATGTGAAAATGAAAAATAATTGCCAAAATGAATCAAAACTTATCGAAATCCTTCTTTTGAGAAGAATGATCCATTATCATTTGAAACAAATTTTTTAAATTCACTTTGAAATGAAAATAAAAGAGAATGCTGCCATTTTCAACTAGACAACGCTTAAAAGAGGGAGGAAAAACCAGTGTCTTTTAATTTAACATCCTTCTTCGACTTTTTAGTTTATCTGTACTTAGCAACATCATTTAAAGTTTTTCAGAAAATCCTGACAAAATTTTAACTATATGTAAAATAACTTTTAAAAGTATATGCATTATAAGATCACCAACATAGTTTTAAGAATCATAATGGGTAGCAAAGCGATTCAACATTTCGTATTCGAAGCACTAAAGATTGCCAGCAATTGTTGAATTTTGGTTCACGTTCCTAATGCAAAAAAGTTACAGCTTGTATTCCTCATTTGAAAAGAGCATTTCCTAAGGCGAAAACGAAGGATGCAATAGCTATCCTTTGATGGCATAATGATATGCAAATGAGTATTTGATGGCATGTGGCACTTAATTCATTTCTTAATCCATCATTACGCAAAAGCATATTCAACAAAGGGGTCTCAAGTTCAAGGACCAACCTTTAGAAAACTTCCTTCAAAGGAGTCAGGATTCTTTTAAGAAGTCATTACTTAGGTACCTTATGTAACCTTTTGAACATCTAGGTAAAAAATTAAATTTATTTTGATTTATCGTATGCTTTAAGCCATTGAAAACAAATTAGAGGGAATTCTTTACTATTTGAGAGGTTTTCCCTGTATGTGAAAAAATAGTATCCTCAGACGAAAGCGAATTTTCGTTCGGAATTTATTGAGAAGGTAATTAATCGAGAAATAAACTTCATTGCAATATTTAGAGATACTGCCATGTATCTTTACGTTTCATGAATGTTATCACCTACTTTCTAAAATAAGCTGCCAAAAACTAAATATCTTTATAAATTTTGTGAATATTTTTAAGGAACCCTTTCTATATCCCAAAATACGCATATATTGTAGCCGGAAAAAAATGCATTTTATTGTCCTTTCTCAGCGCGTACATATTATTCTAAGGGATTGATATCTGCATTTCAGAATCTTAATGGATAGCAAAGATATCCATCATTTTGTATTCTTGGCACTGAATTCTGAACACGACTTTCCAGAGTTTTTCTTGCATTTCTTAAGTTCTGTCAGAGATGTTCTTAATCAAAAATGACAGTTTGTAACACTAACATAAAAAGGAAATTTTCAAAGACAACACGCGATGTACAAAAGAAGTAATAACTGAATCATACGTTATAATTCTGCAAATGAGTATTTGATGGCTTGAGAAATCTAGTATGTTAGTTCTTAACATTTTATTGTACAACGCATCATAATACAAATTTTATCAGCCAAAACAAAATATCTAGTTTTGTATATGTATAGATTTTCAAACGAAACTTTTTTGCTAGAGATTTTTATGAGGATATCGAATCTTTTTTTTATATCTAAATGAGGAAATTTAGGAAGGAATTAAAGGAATTGGATATGAAATAAGCTTGCAATTCTTGCCGAAAATATTATCATTCATTTCAAATAAACAATAATAATTTTTCCAAAAATTTGTTTGAGAAATTATCGCTGGAAGTTTCAAATTAGTATCATCATACCAATTTAATTATTCCCCAAAACAGTAAAAACATAAGACATATTGGCATTTCTCTTATGAAGTCTGTAGAATAAATGATAAACACATAAGAAGATACGTTACTATTGTTTTGATTGATTTTTTTTGAATGAATAATGAAGATCTTTTTATTTTTATGAATATAAAGATCTTTTTATGAAATGAATAATGGCTTTTTTCTATATTTAGTTATTTCAATAGTAGAGAGTTCTTTATATATACATTTTGAAATTTATACAGCAAGGAAAACATTTTATACAAATGCGTGATTTTTAAAAATTATATTAACATCTGATGCGAATATCGAATTATTGTTTTTATGTGAAGTGTATATCAATGTTTCTTTATGTAAAAAATTATACTATTTTGATAAAGAAATCTTTTTTTTTTAATATTTACACTTCCTTTTATTTTAACAAATATAGGATTAATTTATCAAGAATGGGATTTTTTTTTTTGAAAATTTTCATTTTAATACTTTTAAGGTAATTGAATTTATCTCAAGGCAGCAATTCAAGAGCATTTCGTATAATTTATGCGTTTAATTATCATCCAAGCACTGTTTCTGAGCAAAAAAAAATCAGGAGCCACTTTTATAGATGCCAAGTAAACTTAAAAATTATTGTTAATTTGATATGTTTCATAACAAATAATCATTTATAAGAGCATTAAGACACTTTAAGTTTCTGATACATATTAAAGTCTTATCTGGATCTTCTGTTAAAGTTGCAGTTAAGACACCATATTGTTTAACATGCTTAAAAAATAAATCATTAATTTATACTGGCAAACTATCACACAAAATTACAATCTCGGAATATCATTTCAAAGAAAAGAAGGATGCACACCTTTCTGAAAAGAATATTACGGTGGAGAAAATCCAATGAAATTATGCTTAATTTCACAGAAAGGAAATTAAAGGATTTTCCATTACTTTCCCCTATTCTCCATATCAGATGGGTAAAATGATAGAAGTAAACAATGAAAAAATTTGGAAAATACCTTTTACCCATATCACAGGAAATTTAAAGAAAATAAATTCAAAGCTGTGTTGCAAGCAGCTAAGAGACAAATTTCGAAGAACGGAAACGAAAGGGTTTTTTGTAATTTTTCCCCGTTTTCCAAGTCAGCGAAGTAGAATAACGGAAGAAAACAATAAAGAAAAATATTGAAGGCACCTTTTAATCAGATTCCTGTTGATAATTTAAAACTATAAAGAAGAATGAAGATTCTTTTCCTGTTTCCTTTTCGTTGTCTGTCGCGATTTCCTCTCTTTCCAATTGAAACATTTTTTTTTCTTGTTTGATTCGTATGGTTTTTAATTTTATTTATTAAATGACAAACACCACAAGACATCAAAATAATTTTAAAAAAGTAATATTAAATATATTTACAGATAAAAATATGCATTAATTTTTCTTCGTATAAAGTTAAACCCTATCGATTTATATTTATATATCGAACGTTATCGATATATCAATATATAATTCTATGGTTTAAAAATTTTTATTTCAATATTTTTCTCAAAACTTTTCTGACGCTAAGCAAGAAAATAGTTTTCTATTTAATCTGTTTAAATGATACAACTATTTCATAATAAAAAAATAAATAAGAGTTTAAAATTTCCCTGCTATGTTCTGCTATGCTTAATTTTTTATACCCAATAATACAGAAAAAGTTTTAACTTTCTTCTTCTTTTAGATTTCAAAAACAAAATCATATGCCTTCATATAAAATCATAGATTACCTATCTTTCTTTATTTCCCCTTTACTGTTTTTATTATTTAATTGTATTATTTTACCTTATATTTAATTAATTTTTAATATTTGACTGTCAGAAGGCATCTTTATTTTTTTGATACCTAAATGGATTTAAAAATCCTCAACTGCTGTAAAGGTTTATGGACTTTATGCAATTTCTCTACAGAATTATAGTGTCTTGAATGATCAAACTGCTGTATATAATTTTAAAAAATAACAATCCCATGTTTGCTTAATGTCGAAAGGACAAATTGATTAAGGGGCTTATGCGCTTCATTGACAAATTACACAGAAAATTCAGCATTTAAGAAAAGTTTTGAATTCATTTAAACTAAAATTGTTATCACTTACAAGTGTTTGAAATAATTCCTGAAGAGATTCATCTATGTTACACATGGAAGAAATTTGCATCATTCTCTTTCTATTAAAATTAAATTTCTTCGAGACTCAAAATGTGTCAAGTCTATGAATCCAGTAATATGTGCATTCGATAAGCTTTCTCAGATGTAAAATGAATAAATTAAGCAATCTCTTAGAAGATTGTATTTGTCCTCAAGATGGGAAAAGTAATTTCCAGTTTTGTTCAGAGATATTTTATGACATTGCTTCTGAATATATCTATACTTAACAGTTAAAATTAAAGTTGTAAATTATTTGTGTCCAATATTCACAGAAGCGAAATGGGTTAATGAAACAGTTATGTGAAGAAAGTAGAATTAAACTCTGAATGGTCCAAAAATCTAGTTTAGCACAGATGAATTCAGTAAATTATTCCTTTAATTACTGAAGGTACTTGGAAGTACCATTTAAATCTAACTTATAGCTTTACTATATGACTATTTTTGCTGATGACATTCTAAACCAGACGGAGAATGTAACCCAAATAACATGAAGTTAATAGAAAAGTAAGAATTCAAAATATTGAATTAATAATTAAATTAAGATATTTCTTGGGTTCCCTGGGATTATTCTGCAAAGGAAACTAAACTACTAATGCAAAATTGAAGTTGAAAAATGGATGGGAAAATTTTTTGGTAAATAAAAGGTTGTACGGATCTCTGAATAGCATGTAATTTATCTCAAGTTGGGGTAATTTTCGAGTTTGGTTCAGATAAATTTCATAATACAGCTTCTGAATATTAGACACATTTATCTGAATATTATCACAATTGAGAATAAATTTAGGGAAGTGGGTAAACTAAACAGACCCCGGAATAGACTAGAATTCACCTTGGAATGAACCAGTAATTTTCTGGTTCAAACAGACAAATTTAGTGACATAACTTCTAAACATAAGATTACAAAGGTTTATTTACACTCTCTCGAAGATTATGTGTTTGGTTCTCATCTAGGTTTTTTATCCGTATTTTTTTTTCTTTTTATTTACACCTCTTATGGTACTAAAAGCATGTGTTTGCTTATTTTGACTGCCTATTAAAAATAATTTTGCATTTAAATTCAAATTCTATTTCGGATTCTTATTGCTTAGCATGATTTGATTTATTAAAATGTAAAAAAATACATGGAAGACAATTTTTTTTCATAAATTGACAAATTAGTACATATATTTTACCTAACCTATTTGCAATGCTTATTTTCTTTGGATACGATAAGTGATCTGTTAAAAGAATAATTGTTGTTACTATAGCAAATTTTTAATACTTATTAAGTGCTCTAATAATCTTTGCACATGTTTTCACTTCCTCTAATAGCTTTTTGTGATGTTTACATCGGCTAAGTATCTTGCTGGTTTTACCAGGAAAGGCTTTTTGAGGATATCTTTTATTATCAAAACTTAACTTCAACTGTTTAATTTATCATTCCTTCCTGCGGGAAATCCGATAAGTGTCTTCAAGGTTTCGACACCATATTTTCGATGAAAGATTTATATCAAAGTAAATCAGATATCAATCCAGATCTTTCGAATTTTATATCTAACAAATTAATCAATGCTACATCCCCATACTGATAGTTTCAAACGAAAACTGTTAAATGTTTTCCATCAATAAAATTACTTTCGTCAAGACTACTCTAATTATGATATTTAACAAAACATAATTTTTTTTATTAATTAATGTGTTTTTAATTCATTTTATCGATTACGAACAAAATCACTCCAATATAAACATTAATTTAAATCGATTTTTTTAGAAAAAATCAGTGACATTAATAAATGTTTCATTATGATAAAAAATTATTATTGAATTACAATTTTGCTTGTTGACTTTTATAGTAATTCTCGTTATGGCGTTTTTGTATATTATGAGAAAAGAGCAGATGTCTATGCAGAAATTATGGATTTAGAGTATGACACACTCCGGTTCATTCTTCTTATGTTAAAACGAGCACGTGTGGCGGTAAACCTCTGTTTCTTATGAATCGAGGTCATTTTACGATGCAGTCAAAAGAATATACTTTGACTAATAATTTTTGAATGGCTTATCACATAGCAAAGAACTGAAAGAAAGGTGTATAAGGGGATAAAAAGCATTTTGGTTATATTTTTCAAAAATTGTATATATTGTTTTTAAAAAAGCATCATTTTGATGATTAGTTTTACAAAAATCACATTCAAAAGGACATTGTACCAATAGTGTTTAGAATCTAATGAGCACAATGCATTTTATACTATAAAAAACGTTGAATCTGCCCAAACATTATTGTTCCTTGATTCTCATTTTATATCAAAAGGCGGTTTGAAATTCGCCTTTTCCATTGCAGATTCTTATTTTTTGAGAGAAAATTTCAAATAAAAGCACACCCTGACTAACCTGATTTAACCCATTGATGCATATGCATTATTTAAAGGACTTTTTGAGACTTGTATAGCTACAATACTTTTAAGAAATAATAAGAAAAATATGAATAAAAGAAAAAAAAGGAAATAAAATCTAATTCAATTCATACTGATACAAAAGTCAAACAAAGAGAGACATTCGGTTATGGTTGAATATTTTGATTCATTAAAGAGAGAAACTAATCAACTATTTTAAGGGTATTTTATTGACATAAATAATTTCTTTAGATCCTGAATATAAGTGCCAGTTGTCATAAAAGTTTTAGGCAAATTCTTTTATAGGTAATTTGAAGATACAGCTAATTTCTGCACTGATATTGTATCTAGTAACAAAATATTAATGACGTTGAATTCCTAGATTAGAAGCGAAGAGAGTAAATTATATATTTTGAAATTACATCATTATTGAACTTCAGGATTATTTTATACGTTCTGTCAGATTCATTGCGACTATGGCGCCTATAAACTAGTTCATAGTAATTGCTGCAATTTTTTTCATTTATGCCTACATCATATTACAGTGTATAATTTGAACCTAGGCAATAAATATTATTGATATATTTAAGTGATATTCATAACACAACTCTTCCTGTAAACAAATTGTGCGCAGTTTCGATTTATATAATCAAAACCAGCTCTCATGGTCAAATTTTCAGACATTCAAAGTAATAAATAAAAATAATAATAAAAGTTGTTTAGTAATTAAACTGAATAATGTGTATCGAAAAAAATCCCAATCTTAAAATCCCATTCTTGCAAAATTTTTATCTATAAATTTTGTGATATTTTTATCTATCATACCTGATTTAGAATGTAAAAAAATACATTTGATTTGTTTCAATTAATTTATAATTTAATAATATATTATGGATTTATGAATCAATATTAAAAAATTTTAGTTAGAAAAGTGAAATGTCGATAGCTAATTCTAAATATGAAAATTTGGAAACAAAATGCAATATAAAATGATTTCCAACATTTACTACCTTAAACTTGAGTATGCATAAAAATGTTCTAATGTATATTCAAGTTTAAGGTAGTAAATGATGGAAATCATTTTATATCGCATTTTGTTTTAATTAGCAAATAATAATTTAACCATACATATAAAATTTAACTATAATTTATATTTATAATTCATAGATTTAACTATATATAAAATTTCATATTTATCTCCCAGCTTTAAGCTCCTTTGAGATTAAAACTATCTATGACACATATAAAGTTTTATCATATAGTTTAATTAATCAAATCATGAAAACTACCGTTACTCCTATATCCGTTTCCCGGATTTCTTATCACAGTGGGAAGCAAAATAATAAATTATCCACAAATTTTCTTAAATGCAGCGAAACCTTTTCAGATAAATGCGCTTTGATAAGAATAGATAAATATAGACACACTCACCCTCTTTTCAGCGCATTCACTCTGCTTAATCACCGCACGAAGGGTCAGACTAAACGATTACTTTTTGAACTCGCCTTTGATAGCGAGCGTTCTTCCTCAATGAGTGTCGCGATCGAAGTGTGGGGAATATAAATACGTTTCCGCCACGTGAGTTTGGCAACAGCGCTCGAAATACCGTGACGTCACTCCGAGCTGCGCAAATGCGACAAACCAGTTTCTGTTTGTTGTGGGACGATCTGCCAAGTTAATGTTACAGTAAGGGCTTGGGAATACCAGCTTTATTTTTTTTAAAATCTTCTTTTGGTTCGTGCTGGATTTTTAATAAATTGACATTCGAATTTCTCTATCCTTACGTCTGTTTAAAATCAATTACATTTCTTTGTATGAAGCAATTATGAACGGAATTGATTTTTTTTTTCTTTTTCATTTCAATATCCGTATCTTAGATGTTATAGTTAACGTATAGCATCACCAGTGATCTTTCATGTGTTAGCTAAAAAGGTTTCATCACGAAAAGGATTTCAGTAATCTCAGAAATATTTGTATTTTCGTAAATTCTGTTATACGAGAATTGCAACAAAGATTATTAAAGTTTATCAGAAATGGTTCGATGCAAGCTAAAAAAGTTTGCCCATTAAATTGATGATATTTCTTTTTCTAATCGTTCCTGTCTCATAATATAGCAATTTCATATATTATTCAGTTGTCAGTGCTATAAACTATTTTTGAACTTTGGATTTTCTGCTTTCAATTAATTGTAATTTAGATTAAAAATTATACTGACAATCATAGCAATAATCTGAAATAAAAAAAATAACTTATTGAAAAAAATTTCAACTTGATTTCTACACTTATTGTTGTAAACAGGAAGACCCTAGAAATTAAATTATTTTGTTTCAATGCGCATATAAATTTATTTCAATTTCAATTTGATCCGTTTTATTCTATGCTCGGTGCTATTATTCTTCGAATACTTTTAATTCTTTGATCACTAATTAGTTCAATATGAAGCAGAATAGAATTCTGATACAGTATGATAAAAAGCCAGATCAATATATTTGCAACAAAATAATCTATAACTCAGTAAATAGCTACAATGATATTCTGGCAAAGTTAAATAAGAATATATTGTCGCATTTCTGAATTTTGGAAAACAGGATTTCAAACACTAATTTTTTTTTCTAAAAATATGAACTATTTCTTGTTAATCTTATTTGAGAATTATCAAAGTACGACTAAAATATTCCAACATTGTAATAAGATAATTATAAATAAATAACTTAAGCGTTTTCTCTATAGAATAAGGGTTTATTTTTATAATTTCTGAATGTTATAATATGAATTGAACATTCAAAAGTATAATTGCTTAGCGTAAGTTAAAGAATAGAAAATAAAAACAGAAAATAGCATGAAAAAGAAAAAAAGCCTACCGAAAATAACATTTATTAAATTCTTCTATACATTGCATAGAATTCTTACCAGTACCTTGGGTTCAACCAGAGTGTTAAGCCTACATGGCTTTAAATGGTACGGAGTCAAGGTTATTTACTCTTCTTTAAGCCAGATGGAAACGATTCCTTTGAGCAAAAGACATTTTTTCTTCGTATAAAAGTTAATGGTATAGATAGAACAAATATTTAACGAAAACAGTGAATCAAAGTAAGGGAAATTTTTAATTACGGTCTTTAAGCATTCATACACAATTTAGGGGAAAAACACTTCATAATTTGAAACAATTGTATGAACCGAATTACAAAACTGAAATGTCATTACTGACATGAACATCTTTTTCAAAATCTAATTAACTAATCTGCTTCTAAAGTATATTAAATTCATATTCTCCCGAAAATTTTGGCTTCTTCAAATGATCCTGATCCAGGAATTTTCTGCAATCAATATTTTATTCAAAATAGTTTATCACATAATTGTTTAAGTCTAAAAAAAAAGGCAATTATTCTATTGTTAACAACCTGCCATTTCGCCGAGATTAATGATAGCTTAAATGCTCCACTAAATATATTATGCAACTTGGTCTTAATGGATGTTTCGGGAAATAATTACAAGTTTCAAAATTTGATAGTCATATAGCTCAGAGTATTATAGAAATCTTAAGCTTTTATGTCCGTTACAATATGCATTAAAATAATTTTCTATCAAATTGAAATTGTATTTGAAACGTATTTGAATTGTATTTAATAGAATTCAAACTGAAATTTGATTTGTATTAAACTTTTTTTTTGCTGAAGTCCAACACGTTTTTTAAACTATTCATACAGGAAAAAATCAGTTATTAATGAGAACTTATATGTACTCCTTCTGTTTGTGTTTGCGTTTCTAAAAAATATTATACTACATTTTTTTTATTATAGACAAAATATATTATACATATTACAGGCAAACATTATTATACATATTACAGGCAAA
>JAPMOQ010042621.1:1439058-1457192 GCA_026543055.1 Argiope trifasciata
GGCAAACATTATTATACATATTACAGGCAAACATTATTATACATATTGCAGGCAAACATATAAAATTATACTTTTCTAATTTTACTTTGATGCGAGAGTTATACAATTTTTAAATTAATTAATTTGTTTGTTAATGTAATTGGAATATATTGATTAAAACTGTATACATTTTTCATGTAAGCTTACTGTGTTCTTACAAGTTGAATTGTATTTGTATAAAATATATTGTTATAAAATATGGTTAATATTTTATTGGAGAGAATTATATATCAAAATAAAAGGTGTAATTTAAAAGATAATTTTTCTAAATTTTAAGTTGACATGAAAATTATTTTTGTTCTGCAGGTGGTTTGAAGCTTTTACCTGAAAACACCAAAATTCAGATTTTTCTTCAATTGATAAGAAAAAAAATTTTTTTTGAAGAGCAAATTTCCATTTTCCAAAGTATAGATGCGACAAGTTCGGCAGCTTGGTCAGATGGTCTAGACGGTGGAGGGGCAAAACACAGACATATAGACACACATGCATGTTTATCTTTATTATAAGAGAGACTGCATAGCTTTACTCATTCTACATCTTTTCTTTTTTCATCCGTATAAAATTAGTGAGCATTTTAGGTATATTGTATTGTATGATATCACAAATCATTTGGATTTGAATTAAAATATCCAAAAAGCATGTTTTGAAGCTATACTTCCATTGCAATTGCTTTAACTTTCTTTCTACGTTAATAAAACTTCTTGATTTTCAGGCTTATAATTAAATAACTGAATGATAGCTCTTACCTTTATCTTGGAGATTCTGCCACAGCCCGGATATGTCTTTGAAATTTGTTTTTAAAAGATTTAATTGCACTACTTTATTTCTTATCAATTCGAAAGAGCAGTCTCGTAATATGTTCATTTTGAATACTTAAATGTGCATCTGTGGAAAAAGGCTGCCTATTAAATAACATTTAGTAATCGAATAAGTATCTATGTTAAACATGTGATATATTTGACCGAACTGTTATAGATTGCAGTTTTTTTTATTTAAAATAATTATAAATTATTAAACCTATCTATCGAAAAAAGAAAAAAAATCGCTGAAAGCTAAAATATTTATACGAATGAAAAACATTTAAATTCAACTCTTAATGCAATCAACCAGAAAGAAATTTTAAACATACGCATTAACTGCATGCAAGCCATTACTTTTTAAAGATGTCTATAAACCAAAGCTAAAATGAGATTATATTCACCATTAGCATGCGTGCAAGCTTAAAAATCACTAATGGCATGCGGTTAATATGTAAATACAAAATTTTAATTAAAAAATAATCTATAAACATATACATCTTTATGACTTTTTAACAAAAAATATGTGTGAATCTGAGTGTTTCCTTCCAACTTTGAATCAAATATCGATTTCGTTAATTAATTTTTTAAATGTATAAGAAAAGCATAAAAATGTTACAAAAAAATGTTTAAAATCATATATTTAAAGTTACTAGTTTAATTAATTTTTGTTCAAATTTTTAAATTCAGCTTTTCAATTATACTCTAAATTCCGAGTTGTTATTAGATGTAAGAAAAGTTTACTTCTTATAAATTTCTGATTTAGCAGCGTACTCTTAATCATGAGGTCATCACGTTCATATAAAAGATATGAATATATAAAGATGTTTCATGTATAATATTATATACGACTAAATATTATATATTTTCAAATTTATCGAATTGTAACCTTATTAGCTTTAGTTTTTCTGGATTCGTCTTATAATTATGAAACTCTTGTAAATGTTTTTAGGAATGTTACACATATTTTACAAATGCTATCCAATTCAATAAATCTGTTTCAAAATATAGATGTCTTAAACATTTTTTTAATGTTTTTAAGTTTCCTTATGAGTATCCAAATCCAAATTTTATTAAATTTCTCTTAAAAATACAATTTGAATAATCCAAAATTAAATACATTGCTTACATCATGATAAATGGGAGTATCAATTCAAATTTTAAATATGATGAAAGCTACGGAATAGAGTATTTCGCTAACTCAAATAGTCTCAAAATTGACTTGTGTTTAGCATGTTATTTATAGATTATTTATGCAATATAAGCTATATGAAGAAATCATTTATTTGCGTATATTATTTGAGAACACACATAATAGAAAATTCTACTTCCTGTGATACAAAACGAAGTGTAAGCAAATAAAAGATATTGGGCAAAACAAATACAAACAAATTGAAGAACATGAATAATAAATTCTTGCATAATAGTGGTCTTTACAATAAGCAAAGATAAAAATGCGCTTCAATCAATGAATGCGTATACAAACTTTAGGAATTTAAAAACAAAAAGAAAGCATCAGGATCGTCAGAATATTCTTGAAAAGTTTTAGAAAATTTAAATTTCAAAGAGATTATTTATTAATACAAATGAATGGAATTTTAAATTGCTGATTTTCTTATATAAATCTGCAATTAACACATTAAAGGCGGGGGATCTTGACGAAAACATGCTAGATAACGCGGATCAAATTGTATGACTACGACTCCAGCCTTTAATGTGTTAAAATGACTTTTTTATCTCCTTTCATCAGTTGAATCAAAATACCCGTAGTATTTTACAGAATTTGATTTCTGCCTAAATGTCATAAAATTAAAGTCATTGTAAACTTAAGTAATTAATAAGTCTGAAAAAAAGGCTTAACATTGCTTTTTATCAAAACCATTGAATTCTTCAAACATTAGTTTTCTTCACGGAATGCTTGAAACAAAACAGAATTTTAGTCAAGCTCAAATATTCAAAAGATGGCACATGGCAATTTATTGCAATTGACATTCCTAGAATTCATTACGATTCCGAAATGAATAATTCAATAAAATAACAACATTTAGTGATCGAATTCTGAGTTTATTAATACTGCAAAAGAGTCATTTGAGTTATAATCATAATCATCATAAGTGGCCGGAATAGAATTTGAATATCTATGAATTTTTTTAAAAAATATAACTAAATGTCTAAGGTAAATTACTTAATGCAATTATTTGTATTCACATTTGCTTTTAAGTAAATTTAGCAAATATTTGGCACCTGAACGAAGAGATGCTCGAAAGTTAGTTAAATAAGCGTTCGGGTTACGTTTTAACTTTCGTTTCCAGTTTTATCCAGCTTGAGTTTTATTTTGAATTATCAGCTTCTGATTTGCTTCAATCTGATTTTACGAGAATCGAAATTCAAATTGTTCCTGATGGTCCAACTTCTGTTACAGCAATCAATATATTGATTTCTTCATTTTATTTGATTTGCCTTTATAGATATGGATTTTTTAAAGAAATTCATTACTTATTCTGGGTATTTATGCTCAGCAATTTTAGTGGAGATAGGGCATTTGAGTTAGATGTGGGCCAATGCACACGCGATGTAAATGTATCCATTTATACGTTCACTGCCACTCACTACCCTCGTCTGATATCAGGACCATCTATCTAATGAGATGACCCCTTCTTCGCTATCTTTCAATTGTAGCAGAGAAGGTGTCATCTAATAACATAGATGGTTTGGTACAATTACATATTATTTGTAACGCACAGGCGCGTCAGCGGCAACGAATGTGTTAAATAAAATGTTTAATTTTATAGGAGTAGTTAAGTTTAAATTACGAAAATTAGAATTTTGAAAATTTGACAAAGATATTAATTGGCTTTCATTTTGAAGCCATTTTCGGAAATTTCATGATGATGATGAGATATGAAAAGGGGATCATATAAATATGAATTTTTATTACAAGCTAATGTTAAAGGTTCAAGGGGAAGATAAGTAATTGAAATCTTCTATCCATTGAAAGAAAATTATTGAAAGCACTAGAATACTTAGAATAAAGATTCGGTGGTGAAGACTTTGTTAGAGAGCTACTATTATTGATTACCTCAACACATTAGACTAATTGGGTTTAATTGAATCGTGCTTCAATGAGGAATTCGTAAAAGCTTAGCATCGAAATTCAAATTATATTTCAGTTGGGGATTCAAAAGCTCGGTTAGATGATGAAATTTCGTAAATGTGAGATTGGAAATGAAGAACAAATTAATCTTGCAGTATCAGTATTTTATTTATTAAAAAATAATGGTTCAAAAATTAATCATTCCAATCTAGCTAAATCAATGAGAAAATATTTTATCGATAGAATTCCTATTTGTGTCAGCTTTAATAAGTACTTCAGCAGAAAATTTTAGAAAATATATATTTGACCATAGTAAAAATTCAGCTTGTTATTCGGCTCAAAATAATTCAGAATATATAAAGGAAGTTGCATAAATATCTACTTAAAATCATATAAAAATAATACCAAGCATTACTTCTAAATGAGCTTTTAATTAGATTATATTCCTAATACTTGGTAAATGAATTAAATTCAGATTTTTTAAATATAATAGTTTAATAGGCTGCCTTTATAACGAATAACATGCTTAAATGCAAATATGAAATTATATGAAGCAAACATATGCTCGTTGCAATCACTGGAAAACTAAATGGAATTGTTTTAATGCAGCTACCTTGTCAAACATGTATTCATCGGCTTTCAAATCAAATACGTAAGTGGTTTGACTATAAATAAGTTAATGGTTATTACCCTCAAATATAAAAAAATGCCTGAATAATTAGTAAACTGGATATTAAATTTAGTTTAGTTTAGTTATATTAAAATGCCATTTTAAAGCAACGCTAGGGCTGTTTTAGGAAGGACCTCATAATTTTAAACCACCGTCAGATGACAAGGTAAGTAACATGGTCAGCATTGACCCTTGCGCTATAAAAATCTAAACATCCATTCATCCAGATGACGAGGACGACTGGATTGAAAAACTGCTATAGAACGAATGAAATTAAATTACTCTGAAGAGAATATTTTGATTTAAGAGAAAAATAAATATAAATAATTTTAAATATAACTAAACTTTCGTGTGCTCTACTAGACATCGGTTTCTAAGAGACGTATTATCAAACAAAATAAAACTCTTTGAAAATTTTTCAGATTTCATAAATATCAAAATTTTTAACAACGGATAAAATAATTCACTATAATCTCAAACATGTATACACATTCTTTCTTTTTCCTGCTGCTCTAGTAGCACAGAAATACTGTACAATATTGTATGACATTGCTCAATAGTCGCAATATTGTTTGATATTATAGAATATTGTTTAATACCATATAATATCGCACAATATTGTTCAATATACTGCAACAGACTGTGCTGCCTGGGAATATTATCACAAAATATAAGATATTACGTGCAGTTTTTATGATTGCATATGTCTTCATATTCATACTGGAATTATATATATGATGTGATTAGATATTTACAATCATATTTTGAAAATCATTCTTGCGTTGATATTCCGTTCAAGGCTTATAATACCTCTAATAACTTAGAAAACTTTTTTGCCAAGAAAAAAAAATTATTTGAACTCAAAAAGTAAGAATCAAATAATTGAATGTTTGGACTAAACTGTCTGTTTATTCATATTCTCAGAAATTAAAAAATTAAACAGATTTTTAAAACATTGAAATTCGATATCAAAGCAAAACAACCTATTACTAAAATATACAGTAAAAATGTTTCATTACATAAAATTAAACAGAAGATTCAGCTAAAAGAAAAAATATGTATATTACAGTTTAGAGAAAACAAAAATAGAAGCTAGAGCAAAAACAAATTTTTTTTTCTGAAATGTTTAAACTATACTAATAGGACTTAAATGGTTTGTGACAATCATCCAACATATTAACAATCTTATTTTAACATTACAATGTTATTAGAACTTTAAAGTCAGACAAAAATATTCCTTGATTAATTTATTTGTTTCATTTTATTGTAATCCCAAAGTTTTTCGCTTCACTTACCAAATTTTCTCTGAGAAAAAATTGCTTCATTCCAAAGATTGCATGAAGCCTGCCGAGTTGTGTTGTGACTCTATGAGCCCACAAACAGTTATCTGCCAGCTATTTAAGCCGAGTTAGTGTCTCTTATAGTTTCAGCAGTGCTAATTAGGATCAAGCGTACGACTTAGCCACTTCATGCGTCACATTTGCTTGCACAACTCTTTTTTATAGAGGGAACATATTCACACACCTCCCAGGTATAATATAAAAGAAAAAGAGCCATACTCGAACCATGACTCGATCCCAGGATCACGGGGAAGACAAGCTACCCCTGTGCCAGGATGCAGGACGGATACCGGTGTTTAAATAATTTAATTCTTTTTTTGTAATTTTAAATAAATCATTTAGCATATTAAAAGGAATGTTATGAATTTTTTTCCCGAAAAAGTGAAAGAATATGAGATCGATTTTAAAACTCATCACACATTTTGTCGAAATCTTTGATGTCATGCATGACCTATAATGCTTAATCCTTATATTGATCACAGTTCTTAACATTTTATGAAAAAAGACTAAGAATCAATCTATTAAAGAGCTAAATGAATCGATATTGCTTAAACAATAGGTCATTTATAAAGATGACAAAATTCCTTTTCATTTTAATGGTAAAATATAATCAAATCAGGATTGCATTAAAAGTGTTGGAATGAATTTTTCATTCTGAATTTAGATGATAATCTTAACCCAGATAAGCCTGAAACTAAAATTTTCTGAAAATTTTGAAAAAAGTTAAACTAACTGTTAAAATAACTGTCTTTTTATTTTTTCTAATAAAGCTGACACGTTTCTTACTGCAAATCATAAGACTAAATAATCTTAGATAAAGAGGGTATTCTGATATTTTTTTTTATTTCTACTGTCCTAAATATAGGACAGTAGGCTTATCTGGGTTAACTTATGGCCTTTTGTTTTCTTCTTAGACATGAAAACCAAAAAATTTAAGAAAAATTTAAGTTTATCACAAATCTCTTAATTTCAATAATAAGAAAAAATAAATTATTTCATTATAGTTTTCTTTGTAAAATAAAATCACGCCAAAGTTTGAAAATCATTTGAGGCTGGTAAATATTTTTACTTATGTATTGATTAATGCAAAATATACTTAAAGCAAAGCTTTGAGATCAGAAGGAAACCTTAATCTCAAAATTGAATCGGAAAAAATTATACATAACTGAAGCCTCCAATCGGGATCGGAATCAATATATGCAACACACGTTTATAGAAAAGCACATTAAAGGCTAGTTATTAAAGTTTTGCATACTACGAAAATAGAAGGCTAATCAAATAGAGGATATTCGACGCATTGCTTTAGAAAACCCAGACCACAGCTGACCATTTTTGATCTGAATTTCTTGATATTAATCAAGCGTTTCAAGTCGCTTTGGAGACTCTTAATTCCCGAATTCTGCCCCTTACACACAACAAGATCTCAAAACGTTGCTTAATGGACAGGCCGCGCATTCTAGACAAATTGAGCATCGTCTCTGTATTAACTACATTCGCAAGGACCGGGTCAGCGAGCATACAGTGGGTCCTTTTTCACGTGGGAATGGAAATGAAATGGCAGATGTTATGCCCATGGAAGGAAGCCTAAGTCAGACCCTCCCCCCAGTTCTTCTAGACACCAGGTTGCAGATATCCATGCCTGGTTCAAATTGAGAACTAAAACAAAATGGTAGATTCCCCCAGAGCATGACTGATATGCAGGTAGATCTCCAGGCTTGTCTCTGACTTGCACAATGGGGCGTTCAAACACTCACATATAGGCTAAGGCAGTGTTTCTCAACCTTTAATATTCACGGCCCAATTTTCAATCATAATTTTTATCGCGCCCCCCCCCCTCCCCACCTCATACAATAAAATGTATACAATAATAATGCATTTTGGGTAATTTGGCGCTAAACCTACTCTACAACCTTAATTTTAAATTTCACAAAATACCAAGAATGCGGAAATTTATTGACATTTTGCAACACCGATCCTCAGCTTTGAAAAGACAAGACTCCTATGCCTTTTTATTGTTCTTGCGTCCCGCCATGTCGGGCATTCTCACGGTTTCGCGAGAAGTTTCGATTTGTCTGGAATTTTTCTGGTCAGCTTAAAAGTTAAGTTAGGAGAGTGCGCAGATGAGAACAAACGTTTTCTCAAAGGGAGTAGGCGAAAGTTCTATGACGCCAATTTCAATTCCAGGCAATCTCATTCGAATCGATCGTTCTATCGCTATTGAATCTATTCTGAATGAGTATGTTATATATATTTTCGTGTAATTGCAATTCACCGTATTAAATATTTACCGCAGCAGACTTATGCAGAATCATGGATACATTTTTAAGCGGGCGTAAGCGAGTATTAGACGATAGACAAGCATCAACAAGTACACAGACGAGCGTGGCTCCGAAAATAAAATCAAGAAAATATTCTAGAGAATACTTAAATTTTGGGCTCACTAGTACCGAAGTAAAGGAAGAATAATGGCCCCATGTGTATCATTTGTTCAAAACTGCTGGCCTCAGACAGCATGAAACCTAAAAAAATTAAACGACATTTGGAAACGTTTCGTAGTGAGTTCGCAAACAAACCCAGAGAATTCTTTGAATTAAAATTAAAATCATATAAAAAGCAAAAATCATTGTTTAAAAAAACTTTGTCTGTGAATGAAAAAGCTTTGATTGCCGCTTACAAAGTTTCATATAAAATAGACAGATGTAAAAAACCTCACACCATTGGTGGAGAGCTTATTTTGCCAGCCGCAATTGAGATTGTAGAAACTAAGAAATTGCTGATATAGCTGAAGATGTAGAGTGGCAGCTTCTGTCGAAGTTACGTGACAAATTGTTTTCAATACAATTCGATGAGACAACAGATAATCATAAAGATGCTCCTTTCATTGCCTATGTTAGATTTTGTGATGATTTGGCAGTAGTAGAAGAATTACTTTTCTGCAAACCAATAGAACTCAAGCAAAAGCACTTGCATTATTTGCTATCTTAAATGATTTTATGAACGAGGTAAACATAGAATGGAAGAATTGCGTCGGAATATGCACCGATGGTGCTCGTTCTATGTCCAGAAGATTCCAAAGTATTTAAGCACTTGTGAAACAAAAACCGCCACAATGCGTCTGGCCATATTGCATGATCCACAGAGAAGCTTTGGCTTCCAAAGAAATGAGTCCTGGTTTGAATATTGTGTTAACTACGGTTGTAACCGTAGTAAATTATATAAAAATGAGACCCTTGAAATTAAGAATCATTCCCGCACTTTATAAAGACTTGGGTGCAGTTCATTCAGCGTTACTATTTTATTGCGAGGAAAGATGGTTATCACGAGGGAAATTTTTGCAACGTGTTTATGAATTAAGAGAAGAAATCGCCGTTTTCCTAGAAGAGGAAAACAGACCGGAAGCTGGGAATTTTCGCAATAGTTTATTTGTGATGAAATTGAGCTACATGGACGACATATTCGAGTAATTAAATAACTTGAATCTTCAACTGCAAGGAGCAAATACACATATATTGGATACGAGTGATAAAGTTATTGCTTTTTGTAGGAAATTGGAATTGTGGAGCAGAATTTTAAAGCAAGAAAACTTAACAATGTTTGCAAATTTGAATGATTGTATTAAAACTTACAAGGCTGAAGAACAACATGTAAAAGTTTTTTTTGTAACCATTGAGAATCATTTAGCAATTCTAGCAAAGAATTTTAAAAAGTACTTGCTTGCTGACGACAAACTGATATCAAGTTAAAAGTGGGTGAGGGATCCATTTCAAAATACTCCAGAAGGACTCTCAATTGAAGAGGAAGAAACCTTCATAGACTTCACGGTAAGCGGCCAAACCAAAAGACAATTTAGTAATAAATCACTCTTTGAATTTTGGGCAGGAGTGGATGATGGTGGTGGTGGCAGGAGTTTTCAGCACTAAAAACAAGGGCATTTCTCATTCTGCTGCCATTTTCAACATCTTACCTTTGTGAAACTGGATTTTCTGCGGTGGCTTCTTTGAAGACAAAATATAGATCTCAGCTAAATATCGAAAAAGAACTGAGAGTGTCTACTTCTAATATTAAAATCTCCTTCGAAAAACTTTGCTCTGCATGACAGGCTCAAGGAAGTCACTAATAATTATTAAATTTGTTTGTAATTTAGTAAGTAGTTTTAATTTAATAAGACATTTATTAAATATGTCGAAATGTATTTTGTTTTATATGTGTGGGAGTGTTCTTTCCTTTCATTCACTTAATCAATTTTTTTAAATAACTTTTTCTTTTGGATATGTTCGCGCCCCCCATCAGTGTTCTCGCGCCCCCCATCAGTGTTCTCACTGGGCTAAGGTCTTGCCATATGAAAGGTCTTTTCTTCAACAGATGCCAAAAGATGTGTACCCCTTATCGTTGCTCGGTCGAAGTTTCTCTTCCTCTTCATTGACTGTATTGGCTCATCAGTGAAGCTGCTGCTGAATGAGGGGGGGGGGGGGGGTTAGTTTCCAGTCTTATTATGCGATTCAACCTCTTGGACTTGGTTTGATTTGGTGTTCAATCCAAAAGGGGACACGAAACAACATCATACAAATCTGCCTTATTAGTCATATGCTTCTTTTCTCTTATATACTTAAAGCACTTAAATCCCTACTTAATATATAGAAGTTTTGAACAGCTTTATGTTTGAATAGATGCCAAGGAAATATTTGAAATTTGAAGTGATTAATTTCCTTGCAGGTTGATCGAGGAAAGAACAAGAAATTTGAAATTTGAAGAAATAAAAAAAAAAAAATGTTGGTTTAAATTTTGAGATTCCAATTTTAAGTTACAGTTGAATAAAAAAAATATTTTGTTTCTGACACCTATTTCGGTTTTTACTTGTTCTCTAATTTTACTGCCACTGAAAAGACGTTGACAGTTTGTTTTGATCGACCCCTTGCCAATAAATGGTAAGCTTTCTTGATTTGTTTCTGAACATCTTTATTCACAGCTGTGAGTTTGACTAATAGAATGAAATGAGTTAAGGAATCTTGAAACGTATTAATTGTACTTAACATTAGATGATATCCATTCAATAAACGGAAAAACTTATGTTAACAATAATTATTAAAGCTACAAATAGATAGAGAAGAATAGATACAACTAACCATTCTGCATATAATTATCTGCCATTATCTTCTTCTTCAATTATCTTCTTAACAATGAAATTAATCTTCACGGTGTTACTTTACCAAAATATGAACGTGTAAAACCATACAGATGTTATTAGAGTAACCATAAATTACTATTTCAAACGGGGAAAAACCTGATAATTTGATGATGCAACATTTATATAAGCTTCTATTAAATAGAAAAAGAAATAAAAAAAGCCGATGCTGATATTTAGCTGAAAGCTCACGTCAAAATCAATCTTGTCATTACCATTCAGTTAAAGTTGTTTGAATACCCTTTTACCTAACCTCTTTTATCTTCAATATAAGAATACCCATGATGAAATAAGAATAACCATTATTTTTAGATCAGGAGAATTCTGATTTTTTTTTAGCTTAGAATTTAAAAAAAAATGCGAATTTTAAACCCATTTTTTTACAGTGAGAACTGATTTTGAAAGGGTGATATAATAATACTTGAGTAACTGGGTAACTGAAAATACTTTAATAAGAGAGTGAAGAAAAATAACTTTTGCCTAATAAAACATGTTGTTGAATGGCGACTGCTTTTGTTCCATTAACAACAAATATTCTTCTACTTTATCTAGAACTCCATTTCATTATAGGTAGTGTAATTTAATGAATGGGAAACTTTCAAAGGTTTCTTAGAATTTTCATGATGCTTTCTAAAATAATGGAATACAAATAGGCATAGTTTGGGAAAAGAGAAAAAAACACCTTTGCGCTGCAATCGTGACAATGAAATTGAGATTACTGTTTTCTACCAATGTTTTGATAGATCATTAAAATTTCTAATTATCGTACAATTTTGCCACTAGCTTTGAAATTTTAATTGGCTATTCCATTTTTTTTTCTTTTTAAAAATGCATTATTTATAACGTTGCCATAAATAAGTAACTCTACAAAACTCCTCATAAATCTTATCTGTATAAATTTCTTGATTTAAAAAATCTTAATAATTTCTGAGAATAAGAAGATGTTTTAAGATGCTTTATAGTAGTTTCCACGACATTTGTTACATAATGTGTAAAAAGGCTTTGTCATTAAAAAGAATGATGAAACACTATAATTATTATCTCAGTGAATCTTCTATGAATCAGTGATGTCCTATGAAACGGATAATATAACGGTAATATTTTAATAAAATTTACAACCTTTAATTTCAGCTTTTAACTCTTTGGTTATCTCTAACCCAGATTAATTGAAAGCATTAAAGCAGTTGACTGTATTTAAGAGCAAAAATATTTTTAAATTCAAAAATAAAGATTATATCTATATTATATATTAAAATAGTTGTGTTGTTTTATATTAATTTATGGAAATTTCATATATTTAACATGTGATTAGATCAGAAATTTTATTCATAAAATTTAAGTATGAAGCCATTATTTTCTGAAATGTTTATATTTTAAACTCTTTTTACATCTTCAACCTCAAGAAAATACTTTACTTTTTTGTGATTCATGATGAAATAAGCACGTAGCCTCTATTGTGTTTTGGGTATATTGAGAACAATGAATAAAAAATGTTTGACGTAGTATTCTAGTAAAATATATTTATAAAAATGCTCACGCTTGCAACAAAACCTGAAAAGGTCTAAAAAACCCTGGTACAAAAGGAAAAAAAATGGCAATCAAATATTCCATGATAAAAGAACCAGATTTTTGTTAAAGATGGAAGTTTGAACAGATGCCACATTCAAACAAATCTGAAGGTCAGTTATATCGAATGGTTCAAAAATCTTTCAACTTCCTAAGTATTATCGAATAAATTGTAAATTTCAAGTTGCTTTAAAAGTTTTTCTTAGAAAGCAATACTTCTTTCTGTATCTGAAAAATTGATCTTTTCAAACACTCTATGCTTTCAAAATTGAATTTGGAAATAGAAAATGCGGGGAAGTGCATCAAACTAGAAAAATAAGACTTAAAACTTTCTTTTAAAATAATCAATTTTGAATCCTTATAGAACACGAGTTTTTTATTGGAATAAGAATAAAATAAAAAAAACTAATTATGGAATATATCGATTCAAAAACCGGATTTCTTTTATTTATATAAAAGGGAAAAAATTATCTTTCCATATATATCCCTTAATTTTAGGCTTCACTTTAGAAGACGATTTTTTTTTCGAAACTGCCTCATTATAAATGACTATTCCTCAAACAACAGATGATTATTTTATCTCTCTCATAGAATAAAATTCGTGTAGACTTTTTCTGAATATTCATCGTCGATAATTTACAACAGTAAGTAAAATGTATAAACTATGTGCATACATGTTTTAAAATTACTGCAGCACTTAGTAATACAAAAACGTAATTGTGGCTTCAAATGTTGTTGGGAAAACAAGTACAATTACTCTTATGCTCTTAGAAATATTTCCAAATAATATATGCTGCATATACTGTTAGAATCTTTTGCTCGGTTAAATTATTCAGTAAATTCATTGAATGGTAATGATATAATTTATGTTTGTAGCGTATAATTTCTTTTTCCTAGCAGTTTTCTTATGCACAGCATCCTTCAATAATTCTAAATCTTTTCCCTTCCCAAGAAAAAAAATACTTTATTTTATTGACTTTTATAAACCTAATTTGATAGATTCTATAAAATGTGAATAAAATTTTATTCAATAAAAATGGGTTCATAAGAAAATTTGAAGAAATTGTCTGAATTAATTTTGTTATAAAAATTATAAATATACAGTTCATTCGACACTTCTTAGTTAAATATATCGGGAATATTTAAAATTCAATATTTTTTCACTTACACAACATGTTAAAGAACCTTCTATTTCTTACAAACACTTCTCCTCATACAGATTGCATATTTCCGAAGAGAGGTTTAAGAAATACTTGGCAATAAAAGTTAATTAGAAAAAAAATCCTATTTCTTCACATAACTTTAAAATGAATGAAAAATATTAAAAATTCAGTGAAAAAATAATGTAATGAATTTAAATTTTCTGAAAATGAAGATAAAGCTGAAGATTTTACTTATTTTAAAATTATTTAACAAATAAAATATTTTTCTAGAAATTTTTATTATATTTTGCAAATCTAGTCTTCATGTTTTGTATTTGTATATTTTGTCAAAGACAGATTAATAATTATTGTAATTATTTGATGCCATGCCGCAAAATTGATACTTTCCATAAAAGCTTGAAAAAGATACTATCTCTACAGAAAAACTTTTTTTCATTAGTGTAGAGTAAAATTTATTTAAAATCTATCGATAAATTTTGTATTTTTACCAAAGAAAGTCATGTCTTTTAAACTGATATTATAATTTCTTGTATTTTTTAAATTCATTTATGTGATAAGATTTAAATAAATAATAGAAAATATATTTTTTAATACAATAGTTGAGGAAACAAATATTAAATCGGCATTTATTATTTGAGAATGCAAATAATTTTTTAATTACTTAACCTTTATCTTAGATTTTAGGTCTAAATCATTACGAAGCAATTATTATTTAGTAAGTTTTTATTATTTATATAAAATATGTATGGTTAACTTCAAATTTAATAAGAAATTAACTGCAGTTTTTACAATTTCTACGAAAAATTTATATTAAATTTGAAAGGTTTTTAACAGAAGTACTGTTTATACTCTATAATATTTATATAACATATTAGTCTTCTTTGTAGACCAATTGCTTAGCTGTGGATGCTAGCTATGATAATTTTCAATTAAATAACCTAAGCATAAATTCCTAATTCTCTCAAAAAAGAAACTGCACCAAATTGTGACAGACGTCCAAAGTATATACATCTATATAAATGGGATTGTCCGGTTTAACAATATTTTTTTGTTGTACTATAATTTCATTTCCTTATTTCTTAATTGAACTATACAGATACAGAACAAAATCCTTCTTCAGCTTCCAACAATGCTAATTTAAACAAATACTTAATGAAACAATGAAAATAGTTTTGATCCCATTGCAGCTATGAAATTTATCCTTATAAATGTAATTTTCTGAATTTTATAAACATTCAAAAATGAGTTTTGTGCATAAATATTATTGAGCATTATTGTGAAAAAAAAAGTTAATCCATTGATTTCCTTAATTTCCGCTGATTTTTAATCAATTGAAGATTTAATAGACTAAACGAATATTAAATCGTCCTAAGAGTCATTACTTCTAGGCATTACTGCTAGTTCAAGGATAAATTATCCGTCTTGTAAAACATTAATATAAGTAGACACACGGACATGCTATACCTAATTATTTGCAGAAATGGTTATACCCTATAATGTAAAATTGTTAAGAATTTTTTTAAATTATTTTATTTGAAAATTGGGATGTATAATCTTTTATTTCTGAACTCATTCTATGATATAAATTATAGAGAGATGAAATTTAATTTCGAATTAAAAAAGAACAACAGTTTTAATTTTATTTTAGAAAATTGATTCAAAAATCAATCAGTGTTTTCTGCTATTGATATATTTTTTTCTTTATTTCGAAATCATTGAACTAAGGTTTAGTTTCTGTATCTTTCACTGTATTACTGCATATTTTTCAAAACATTTAGCGTAACGCAAATGAAATATTTTCTTAGAATTTCTTTACAGTGTGGAAATTCCAACCATGATGCCAATAACTATTTTCTGAATTACGAGAATTCAATCGGCTTTATTTGGGAAACAATATATTTTTCACAAATTTCCTTTTTCTGATGGATATTTAACAATAATAAATCTGATTTACGGCGAAAACCTTTCTTAATTTCAACGATGTCTGCTTCATTTAACGTCATCATCGATAAGCAATGGTATTGGCGATTGATTAGTCAATATTATAGATAAATAGAGATATTTCTTCTGATAATCCCATCGGAGTAAATTTATCGTGATATTAAATTCTTGGAAAAAATATGAGATAAAAGGATGGAATTCAATTTTTTAAATTTAAATTGTTAGTTTAAATGAATTCTTATTTTTTGATATTTTCAATGAAATACATATGAAAGTATCTGTAGCTATTATTCTAGGAAAATCTAATCATTTACTGATGGAGTAGTTTAAATATTATTAAATATTAATAAGATTGAGGTCACAATTTTATAATTTCATTGTATTACATATAAAATGACTCTATGTTTTAATTTCTCTGAGTTTAATCCATGAAGGGATACTAAATAATATACATCACATTTCTTAGCCTTTTTCCTTTTTAAGAAAACATATTAAAATATAAATGCAAAAAATAATAAATGTGCGTGTGAATAGAATAGAACATTTAACTTAAAATTAATGTTTCCTCAGTTTGAGTTCAGTTAATATTGGACATTTTTAACCAGTTAAAATTACAACTAGAGTATCAAAATTTTTAAAATATAAAATAGCATTAATTGGA
The DNA here is from genome assembly GCA_026543055.1 of Argiope trifasciata. Classification (NCBI taxonomy): domain Eukaryota; kingdom Metazoa; phylum Arthropoda; class Arachnida; order Araneae; family Araneidae; genus Argiope; species Argiope trifasciata. The sequence goes on from JAPMOQ010042621.1 coordinate 1,455,512, forward strand.
TGAATTGAGTTACGAAAATTTTTAACAAGGTTTTCGGAGTTTTTAAAAATTGTAAATTAATATTAGAATTTATAAAATTTTTGATCTATTAAGTATTGAAGCTAGATCAGTAATTTTCGTCATACAAAGCATATTTCTACTTTAAAAAATCCTTCTTCTATTGATATATGATTTCTTCCGCGTGCTCTTTCAAGTATATATGATTACAAATGAATTAACATTTCTACCTAAAAAATATTAGTTTTGATTGGTATATAATGCCCAATTTAATCAGATAAAATGTTTTAACTACAACTTATTTCTAAGATGTTCCATATTATATGGACACACATGGAAAAAATTTGTAAATGACGTAAACAACTGATTATTTTCGGAATAAATAAGTATACTTCTGAAGATATTTTGAAATTAAAATTTTTACCCATCTTCTCAAGCCAATTAACCTTTCTAGCAGAATATTCTTGTGCACTCTAACCTTTTAAACAAATATAGTCTATACTTATAATAAAGCTCAATGTGTGTGTGCGTGCGTGTGCGTGTGCGTACGTGTGCGTGCGTGCGTGTGTGTATGTGTGCGTGTGTGCGTGTGCGTGTGTTGGCGCTCTACAGGCAAGACCGTCGGACCTACAGCTACCAAATTTGGTACATGTATACCTTGGAGGTCGGGAATGTGCACCTCGGAGCCCTTTTTCCGAATTTTTAATTAGAATTTGAATTAATTAAAATTTAAGTGAAATTTCGGCGTTTTTCCGCTATAACTTCGGAAAATATTATTGCACAAACATGATTTTTATATCAATTTAAAGATTAAAAAATTAGCTTTCTAACGGTATCAGTGTCTTTAATTTATAGCTTAAGCTTCTATTTTTAACGAATTTTTAAAGAAATAATTTAACCATGTTTTTATCACGTGACTGGATAAAATAAAAAAGAATGCCGGAAGTTCGAATAAAAAAAAACTATCATCGCAAAATAAATCTAAAGAAATGCAACGTTTAACACGTGACTGGATAAAATAAAAGAAATATAAAATGTGATATTTTCTAAAAAAATAAATGCACAGCAAAGGATTCTATGATCGTTTGCAATATCTAAATAATTAATTCAATAAATCTTCTTTACGGTAAACCTGATCTAATTTAGACAGGATATGCATTGGAATCCCGACTTAATGGCATATTTCTATTATCGTTTGCAATATCTGTCTCATTAATTCAATAATTTTTTTCCCTTTTTCGTTTTCTTTAAAAAAACATATTTAATATTTTGGCAACATCACCGAAAAAAATATTTTTAATATTTTGGAAGCATAACCGATAGTTAAAACTTACTGATTTATAAAATTAAAGAATATTATTAGGAAAACATTTTCTTTTAGAGCTTTCCGTCCATCATCTTAAAGAAAATATTAATTTCAGGCCAATCAATGCCCGGAATTACTTCAAGGCTAATGAATATGTGATTTAATGGAAAATTTTAGAACGCATTACTCATGGCGAACCAGCTGGTCGCCAAAGGCGGCTAGTATATAATACAATGCTATACATTTACATAATATTAAACATAATGCTGCATTTCACAATATATATATATATATGTGTGTGTGTGTGTGTGTGTGTGTGTGTGTGTGTGTATGTGTGTGTGTGTGTGTGTGTGTGTGTGTGTGTGTGTGTGTGTGTGT
>JAPMOQ010042621.1:1462365-1472466 GCA_026543055.1 Argiope trifasciata
ATAAAAATTGTGATTACCAGTTTATATTAATTCATTTCAACATGTGAAAGGAAATAAAAGCGAAAAACAATCTTAGTGAAAATCTTTAATACATTCATCAGGTCAAGGAAATTTGCGATTGAAAATTTCGATAGCCATAATGGATTTATATTTTCATTTATTTTTTGTTTAGTTAACTTTATAAATATTTATCACTTCACTGTTGCATAATATTTAATGTATGCATGCATAAAACTGAAAGTCTGTGTTATAAAATTCTTTACAAATCGATATTTCTTGATTCGGACAAAAATTATAACATGTCCTTTATCACTTGAAATATTTCTTTCGATCTGGAATCGGAATATGATACAAAATAAAGCTATTAAAATGATATCTATTTCATTTTAATACCAATTTCTTTCAGTTTTTATTAATATTTCAAAGTTAATTTTTAAACATCATTTTAAGATATAAAAAATTTTGTATATCATTTTATGTAGCAATAATTGTAAAGAAAATGTAAATCACTTTCAATTCTTTCATTTCTAAATGGATTCCATTCTGTCTGTTTCAGTTCTTTAACGACATTTAGCAGTTAAAATTTATTGAGTTATAAGATTTTTATCTCACTTGATATTTTTATTTAATTTCTATTACAAATATTTATCTTTTAATTCTAAATCAATTATAATCAATTATATTAATTGCTTTTTTAAATTTACATAGGCATGAGTTGCTTAATGATTGTTCTTTTATACTTGAACTCGTTGAATATAATTTCTTATCGCTTGGTAACTTTTGTTAATTTTATTGATTTGTGAATACTTTCCGTTTATTTCAAATTCTTCCCATTTTTGAATTTCGTGCTATTTTTTATTATTATTAAAAACTGGTATTTTATTTTGGTTTTGTCTTCTAACAATAGAGTTTTTACTATTTTAATTTCGAAATATATGATTCAAAATCTTATTTTCCTTTTAACAATTTTAAAAGGTAAATACTTTAGACAGTTGCATTGCACATTAATAATTTAACAGAAAATAATATCAGTATTTCCTGTGTTCAAATGGGTTGCTCGATATTAATAAAAGAATGGTTAATATGGAAATCATTAGGAAGGGACTGTTAGGGCGTTAAGCTAGAATTGCGGATTTTAATGTGAAAAAGTATCTTTTCATCTAAAATGTTGGGCAAATAATATTAGTCGTAAAGCACTTTAAACTTCAGAATTTTGTTTTAATGGACATTTAACTTCGATATCTTGCCTTCAGTGGCATTTAGTTGGCTGCTGCCATGACCGTGTTAACAGGGAAAGGGGTTGTAGTGGCTTCTGAAGGTAAAGACCCCTGAGCATCCGAAGGCAGAAATCTGATTTCTAGCTCAACAGAAGGTGGCAGGCACACATTCGCGCATCTAACTGATAGAACAGAAGGGAAGAACAACCATGCCCGAACCAGGACTCGAACTTTGATGCCCAGATCGCCGAGAAGTCGCGTTATTCCTAAGCCAGGACGCCGGCATTGGCACTAAGTATTTGGCAAGAGTATCACTGAACTGTAACACACGTGTTAAAAAAAGGAACGGGTGAACATTTCTGAAGTAGCAAAAGAAAAGTCACGCACGCATTGAATCATTAAGTATTACGCCTTCTTCGCAATTATTTGCTTACTGAAAAAGAAAAGATGACTAGATCTAAAATTAAGACATCGTAAATAAGAATTAATTTTATAGTATACTCGACTTTATTTTCGCATTGTTCAAAAGGAATAAAAATGACAAATGGAATACCTTGTCGCCAGATGAAGGAAAAAAAAACTAGTTTCATCCCTGTAAAGTAATCGTCAGCAGAACCGTGACACCGGCTGTCACGGCCGATGACATAATTTATTTCCTAGAAGTATGGGCTCTCGTACTGGTTATTCCTCCTGATGTCACAGTTGTTTGGCGGGAAATTTCACAATAGAATTATAAGCACATCGTAACCTTGACAATAAAAAAGAAGCACGCAAAGTGCCGAATTCTTTTTTTTTTTTTATGTTATTCCATCACGCTAGTATAACCTTTCCAAGATGATTACTGTAAACCTGTTGGTTGTTTGGTGCAGAACGGTTTAGAATAAACATCCATATTATTTATTTCTATTATTCTCCCTCAAAAAATAATTGTTTGTGTTGTTTTCTTTAGATTTTTCAGTTTCTTAATTTTCATTAAAAAAACAACTCTTGCAATTGTAATTAAACTTGAACTGATATAAAAAAAATGTTATCTAAAGAATTCTCGGAAAATTGCAATTCTTGATTCAGAATTTTCGAAATTAGTAATTTAGAGCTTATTTTAAATCATATAATTTCTGAACTTCATTCTGGTTTTTTTGAAAAAAAAAGCAATGCATTGTTTATTAATTTCTCATATTAATACTGACTTGTTTTTAAAGATACACTAAACAATTGTTTCCATCATATAAAATGTAGTAAAATTCAGATATTACAGTGAATAACCATATTATTTACAGCACATTTCTTTTTTCCCCAAAAAATATTTTCCTGTGCCATATTCTTAGGCCTTTACAATTCTTCATACTCCAAATATAATATTTTCTTTAAAGAAAGTTTCTTATACATGAATTCTGAGAAATAAATTTTAATGTAGTTTTTTCCACCAAACTGCAAAACTGTAATTAATCTTTAATCCATGTAAAAAGAATTATATTAAGAATTTTGGGGAAATTACAATTTATAAATCAGAATTTGCTAAAATCAAAATTTTTGAAAATATCTCAAATTTGGTAACTTAAAGTTTATGTTAAATAGTAGTATTACTGGATGCAATTTGGATTTTCTTTTTCAGAAAATTATAGAAACTTGATTAATATTTTATGTGTATGTTATTTCTTTGTTCAAGATATCACTGAAGAATTATTTTCATCACTTAAAAGACAAATATAAAAAGCATCCAGTTTAATATTAATCATTAAATCTACAATCATATACAATAGTTCAAAATGAAAATTTTCTTTAGAGAACTTTTTACTTTTGATATAAAAATTGTTGCAATATTATTTATAAATTAACATCTTTATGCAGTAAATAGATGCATTTTCTTGCACTTTTTTAACTTTAAAAATACTCCACCATTATTAGAAAATTATAGAACTAGAAATTTGGCAATAAAATTACTACAATGGTTAACAAAATTTTTATTGGTATTACATAGTGTGCAAACTCTTTTATTAAAGCAACAAAAATTAGCTGCATTCTAGATATATCGCTTTCACTATAATTCATAACTCACAAACGGCTGTCAATAGAATTCCTCAAAGATCTTTTACTGATTAACATGTATGCACTAGTAATCATGAATGCCACAATGACAATAGCCAAAGTAGAATTTCTATTCCAGTAAGAAGTGCTTTATAGATAAAACTTTAAATATCCTTTTAGTTTAAATGTCATTCACATAGACATTATTTCGGTGTCAAAGAAGGATTTATGTGATACCAAGATTCATTTAATGCAAACGAATCCTAATGCTTGCTTCACACGAGTATGGTTTATCATTATGAGAAATCAGGCCAAGAATTGAACAAAAGTGAGAGCAGAATGATATCAGCCTAATGCTGTCCAGAAACGTTTTCACGTATACTTTCCAAAAATGGTATCATGACCCTGCATTAATATCTAGGCCTTGAGTAAGGCCGTGAATAATTTGCATGCACTAGCGAATAATATTTACGAATCATTACTTTGACATGAACCTAGGATTTTTATTGAAACTGTCATGCGAGTATGTACTTTGGGGTATCTCTTTGTGAACCGATTAATATAAAAATTTTGTACGGAGTATAACTGTAGTAACTGCAGTCACAAGGAAATATACGAATTCAATTTTTTAAGTCAATGCATTTATGAGCTTTACTGAGTTTACGTCTTTAAAAAAATATTACAAACCGATGGGCTGTCAAATCTTTTACAAATATGGTTTGAAATTCTTTAAAAATCTATATTTTGGATGTTAAGCCCGTGGAAAAAAATTATCAACCTATTTCTATGCGTTTTTAATAATTGTACTCAAAATTCCAGATGAAATTACCAGAAATAATGAATGTATTTTGTCCAAAATATGATGGAAATCTATAAATTTGGCTTTAAGTTCCTACAGCAAATGTCATTGGTTTTAATTCAACGCGTTTTTGAATTAACATGTTTACAGGCAGAATAATCTCAGACATAATGTGTGTTTTTCAAACTCAGAAGGGCTGGAAACACTGAGATTAGTTAAAAAAATTGTCCTTATCTATATATTTTTTATATTTATTTGCCATATCTATGTATAGTCTTTTATACTTCGTACACTAGAAAAAATGAAAGCTAAACATTTATAAAAATATATTGCAAATACATGAACCAAGAAAAATGTAATACCACAAGAGAAGAGGATAGGCTTTAAATATAAAGATTTCACTATGATAGAATTCATTTACCATTAAAAATCTATTTTCGTAAAAAACACCCAAAAATAATGATTTATTCACATAATGAACAGTTATTGGGATTCATAGCCCCATTAACTATCTTATAACATCCAAGGCATCCATGATCATATTACTTATACTCTTAATACTTATCAATAAAAAAAAACCCCGAAAATTTTATATTTAAATTGATTAAAAAAATTGCAGTATTTCTCTCTATGACTATTTATGATAACCCTACTTAGTCCAACAAAAGCTCTATTAAGCGTTTTAAGCATTTATAGTATTTTTCTGAGGAACTATTTATTAAATTTATATTTAAACCTATAAAAATTTAACAAAATCATAGCAAAAGTACATGTTCTTATATCAAATATAGTGTGCCTCAAACGAAAATTTTGTGAAAATACAGGCTGTTTCAAAAGTATTTGGACTTATCGAATAATATTTTGCAGCTAAATTCAAATTTGGGATACACTCCATTATGTTATCTTGAAATTTCTATCAGACATTCGTTGATCCAAAGTTTGTAAAATTTGAGGTTATTTTGAGCGAAAATTCTTCTCTGCTAATTCCTTAAACTGACAGCCATGAGAAACAATCTCATGCAAATAATCTTGAAAAGATGGGCAGTCAGATTGAGATAAGAATTGATAGATGATATGTCGAAAAGCCACTGATTCTGTGCAAACATAGCTCTTGAAGTGTGACACGTTGTCCTGTAGGATATTCGAGTTTTCTTTTCCTAAAATATTTTCAATTAGAAACAAATGCATTTTGAGGTAATTTCGAAAATCCTCAGAGCATTAATGGCCGTTTTGAAAAGCAAGACCCGTCGTTTCTTTGAAATAGAATGCACCTCATTTCGGAAGAAAGCTATTTCCTTTTTGTCGATGAATTCATGAGATTTTCCTCATTATCATATCAATAGAAAACCCATGTGCAAAGGTAATCTAAACTGATTTTTCAGTACGATTGAAAAGAACATTTAGCCATCTATCTGTCCAACACCTGTGATTTTTCGTCCAAACGATTGCGTCCCTTTTTATGGTGCAATTTCTGCTTTAATATTTGATGCATTTTTCGGTATTTATGAGATTCTCATCTTGTATACGACTTCCAGCAGTTGATCTTGTAACAAGAAACTCTGAAATCATTGCAATTTCACGAACAGATATTGTTTAGTTGAAACTGTTTATGAAATATTTCTTTCTTGTTGTTAAAGATGTCTTTCTTGGTCAACTTAAACCCTTTCTTTTCGTAATCTCACTGTCTTCATTTTGTGTCTTCAAACGCGAAATTTTATCTAAAGAAACTTCCAAGAATTGATATTTGTCAGGCATTATCCAAATGTTTTGTAAATTGAAAAACGAGTAGTTATTTTATATTTCGAAATTTTATTTTTAAAAAAACCTGCCGTTTTTTAAATTTTGAAACTCTATGCATTCTAATTGACTTTCTGCAGATATATTTTTAATAATTTCACCAAAGCATGTTTGTTTAATATTGTATTAATAAAAATATATTAATATAATTGCTAAATTCTACCAAGATAATCTTCAAAGAAATGAAACTTTATGTGACATTTTTCAACTATTCGTAAATTAATTTACATCTTGAATGTTATTTCAAAAAATGATAGTCCATTTAATTTTTAGACTCGCTGCATTATGATTAATAATTTTAAAACATATTCTTCAATAATTTCGCCAATACTATTTCTTTCAATGTTATATTAATGAAAGAATATCGTAATTTCCAAAATACTCAACGTTATATATGTGTGTATAGTGATAGTAGAAATGACATGACAATCTTGAAATTAATATGATTTTGAAAATGATGAAACGCAATTGTACTATTTGGAATGGAATAATTTTGCTTCCCAACAAGTATTCTTTAAATTATAATTTGTGGAAAAATAAACGTCAACAGGATTTTTTTATTTTAAAATCAAAGTATACTATTTTTCGATTTCTATTATTAGTTCATACTTTCTTTCTATATATATACAGGGTGGCCCAGAAGTCACTTTACATTTTGAAAATTAAATAACTTTTTTTCTATTAATATATTTCTTTTTCTCTTTTCAGAATTAAAAAATATAATCCCTGGAAATTTTTGGCATGGATAAGTTTACAACAGAACAACGAGTGAAGATAATTGAATTTTACTTTGAAAACGGACGGTCAAATGTTGCAACAGAGTCAATACAGTCATTTAAGAAAATTTTATTTAATTTTCAAAATGTTCAAAATTTTCAAAACTTACAGAGCCATGCTGTTGAAAACGCGTCACTAAGTTCCTTATTGCAGGCCTACTAGGGGGATGTCGAACATTAAAATGGCGCATATACGATCTTTGTGTTGCAACAATTGACCGTCCATTTTCAAAGTAAAATTCAATTCTCTTCACTCGTTGTTCTGTTGTAAACTTATCCATGCCAAAAATTTCCAGGGATTATATTTTTTAATTCTGAAAAGAGAAAAAGAAATATATTAATAGAAAAAAAGTTATTTAATTTTCAAAATGTAAAGTGACTTCTGGGCCACCCTGTATTTAATTATATATCTTGTTAGAGTTTCAATAATTAATTAAATACTTTTTTCATCCACTCGAGTTCAAATACATTTTTTTAAACTTGTAGTGGATGACACTTGATGTTAGTACAGTTTTTTAAAATATTAATTCATTCATTTAAATATTTTCTAATGCTTGAGTTCTAGGAGTTTTTAATAAAAACTGATATCATCAGGCAGTAGCTCAATCGGTAAAATGCAAGGATTTCAAATATTTACAGTGAAGGTGAAAAATGCAAGTTCAATTTTTGTGAAAATGAACCTTTTTTTATATTTAATAAATTTTTGATAATTATTTAATGCAAAGTAATTAAAATAAAAATTTTCTTTGTTGAACCAAGTAGGAATTTAATTAAAAAAAAAAAAACTTTTGTTACTTTTTTCTATGGAAAATGACTTCTGATGTAATATTTGAAAGCATCTTGTTTTACAGCTAGCAAAATTAAAATGCAATTGAATGCGCTTTCTTCATTGGACAAAAAAGAAAGACACTGAATCAGATGAGGATTCTTTACAGATAATTAATTATTAATTGCCTTTTAGATAGCTAGGCTCTCAATTTAGAATTTGCCTAGCAGGCATTTTTCCTGCTATACAAGTTTTACTTATCGTTGAAAAAATGGGGTTTCTTTTCACCATACGTTTCCAAACGTGTATATCATTATTGTAATGAACAGGGTATGTCTTGTTGCTTGATTATCATTTGCAAGGATAAGCGGCAAAGTTGAACAAACACAGATTCTCAAAATTGCCCAGTGCATCCACTGGCCTGAATACATGTGTAAATAATAATTATTGTAAAACAGTCGATTCTGTGTCGCATTGGTTCAATCTGAGTAATTAATGAGATCTAATGACATTCTGCTCATACAAATGTTGCAAGTAAGAAATGGTGTCTTACGAGTAAAATTAATGATCGAATGTTTCATCTTGACAAACTACTCAATTCTTCATTTGACCTTTTCCTGTTCCTTTTAACCTTGGTTTCAACAGCTTGAATAAATGTAAATTCAAAAGAGTAAAGTAAATTTAGCAACTTCCTTCTTTATATGAAAAAAATCATTCTTTCTTTATTCATAATATTTATTTGTTCTATGACCAGATAGAACTAAATGCATATTCTTTAATACAATAAATGACAGTTATCAGAATAGTTAAGAAATCCTTGAGTTTACTAATAATTTAGAGAGTCGATTTCCTAACTATGTATTCAGAGTCATCTTTTTTCCAACTTTGGGCTATCCAGAATTAAATTATAATTTCTTTTAGGTAATGGTTTGTTTGATTTTTTAAGCAAAACGAAGTACTGAAAGTATTTCATAAATCAAGTTATTAATTTTAATAAATCGATTTGAATGGATTATTTCCTTAACACATTTTTTTAAAAATTATCTTATTTGGGTAAGTAACTTTTTTGTACTTCAATAGATTTCTGTATATAATTACGATGAGATTGCTGTACATTATTCCTTCAAAAGTGCAATTCTCAAGAAGGAAATCAACACACAGGATACAGTCGGATGCTACAGATTTCTCTATGTCATTAATTTTTCAGGAAGATTTTTTTTCAATTGAAACGATTTTTAATCATATAAGAGATTTATTGAGTTTCATAACATTATTTCAATATAATGAAAAAATTCCCAGGTTACTTTTATATAGAGTTAAACAATAATTTTAATATTCCAATAACGAAATATCTTCATTGAGATCAACAATATTTTAATTATTGCAATGATGAGATAACTGCATTTAGTTTAACAATATTTTAATTTTCTTCAATGCTAAAATTTTTATTTAGAGTTAAACAATATTTTGTGGATTTTAATGCTTTAAGAAAATTTTAAATATTAAAATATTTTTCTAATTACAGAATAAAGTTTTAATTTATGAAAACATTATGAAAGTAGAAAGAAATTCTAGGAATGAAATTTCATTTACCTGGTTAAAAATTTATTTCGCAGGATTTCGACATTTTAGAACATTAGCATTGCTCTCAAATAAAACTTTTACTGTATTACAATTCACTTTCTCAATTTCAAGTTTCAAAGTTCATAATTTTTTTAAGTTAGAGCTGTTTATGAACTTATCTAAGGATTTTAAGAGACAAAATATTGTTTTTAGTAACAGAAGAAATTTTTTAGAAATCTGTAAAATTTACCAAGATATCGTCTTAAATTCTTTAGAATAACGTAACAATAGAAGATAATTCTAAACCTATAATTCTTTTCGGAAATCCATAAAATTATATTGAGAAGTTAATTTCATTACAATAATCAAATCATCAAAAATGGCTCAATATTTTGATTATAGTTAATTAATTTTATTAATTGACATAGTTAAACCATTTTTTGATTTTAATAAAACTATTGTCTTCTCGAGACATTTCCATTGTCAGTTTTGAAAGAACGCTATAATATACAACGAAGTTCCAGAGGTCGAATTGCAATGAATAGGTTTGTTATTTTTCCTTTCAGTTTCAAGATGAATACTGTAAAAAGTTTGCAAATAGAATTTAAATAGTTTTCAAATATTTAAGATTTCACTATTATTAATCTACTTTGCAGTTTGAGAATTATATTTATAAGCAACTATCAAAGTGACGCAAACCGATTTCGATTGTTTAAATCCAACGCTGTTATTATTAGAAACTATGATTATTAAGGATATACGTTATTATACAAGGTGGTTGTAGTTAAAGTGCAAATTTTGAAAGACTGTAAAAGAAAAACTATTTGAAGCATGTTGAAGAAATTCGGTACAAGTTATATTTACAACAAGGGGAAATGAATTACACAATAAAAAAAATTGATAAACTCTTTGTCATATAGTCAACTGTTTAATGACAATATTTTATGCATTATAATTATAGCATCTTTCTTCGTTAAAATATGAAATGCTTAATGTATTAGAATATTTTTTCAACATGGGTTCCTTCAAGTCTTATCAAATCATGTAAAAGCATGACAGTGTGATCCACAGTACCTCCTAATGTTTCCTGCTGAGTTTCTAGGATATGTTAAGTAATGCTGCTTTCTAAAGCCTAAACAGAGTCAGGTTCATCCTCGT
>JAPMOQ010042621.1:1472476-1501745 GCA_026543055.1 Argiope trifasciata
CTAAAGCCTAAACAGAGTCAGGTTCATCCTCGTAGACGTGATCTTTTAGATATCCTCACATCAGAAATCACAAGGATTCAAATCAGTTGAAAAAGGTGGCCAAGCATTTTGGAAACATATGCTAGCAATACTCTGAATCCTCTGTGAAAGGACCGTGCAGTTATGTCACACAGTGAGCAATACGAGATGAGGCATGAATATTGTCGAGGCAGTTTCTGCCTTGCAAAGCAGGAATCACATTACTTTCTAAAATTTGAGAAAACTAGTGACTTTTACAGTGCAGAGAACTAACTATGTTGGTCTAAGATTTTCGAAAAGAAAGGAAACTGGACCTATAATTGTTGTTGTTGTCTAATGCCACTTAGTCATGCCAAGCCCAAAAGAGCAGAGCTCTTTCGAATTAAGGTGGAAGTGTGCGCCTTTCGTTGTTAACCAGCACCATTAAGGTGAAAGTACGACTTTGCTCGAAAACACAAGACACAACCCTTTGTAGGGGGTGGTCGAAATCATTCATACACTCATTCCTCCATCCACAAGTCAAAATTTAGATCTGAATCAGAGACTGACTCATCCCTGATTCAGTACCCCCAGAGGTATCGTTTTGTTATGGAAACTTGGAGTCACTACATATTTAAAGTGCCTCAACTGCCATTAGCCAACACTGCTCTTTGGCCAAGATGAGGACAGAAATCGGGACCTTTCGGTTTCGAGACTGGCCCTCAACCAACTAGGTTACCGCGGCCTTGGACCAATAATAAATTCAGCAATCGTACCACATCAAACTGTAGCACACGCTGAATGAAAAGGTTTCTCAAAAACAGTATACGTGTTGGATGAGGCCTTATCCCACTTTTTCGAGAGGTGATTTGTCGAGATAAATTAAAATGTACTTCAAAAATCCACAAAATCTTTCGAATCCATGATTCGTCTTCATCCATTTTGGCAAGAAGGAAGTTTTCCTTATCATCTCTTTATTGTGAATTGCATGGTTGAAAGTGCTGCAAAATTTTGATTTTATACGGATAGCGTCTTAAAATGTAGTACAAGATTTTGCATGCGGTCTCTCATGATTTTGATATAGTCTTTGCTACACTTCTAATGCTTACGGGTCACTGATCCACTAACCCTGAATCAATAGCTTCCCTCATCTCTTGCACAATTTCATAATTCATAGATAATATTCCACTAGTTCCCGTTAGCACTTCGAATTCTCTTGTAGTTTCAAATTTATCAATCATTTTCTATAAGCCATACACAAATATATGTCCTTTTCTCAAATCATTCTTTCAAAGCAGCACTATAATTGCTATTCACTTGGTAATGACATTTTACTAACAGAGCACGATCTAGCTTTGTCAAAGTCATGGCTAGAGCTTAAACGTGCATCACTTTTATCATTAGAAGGATTTTAAAATTGAAACGGTAATCATTTTGACATTGTACAGAGCAAAAACAACAATTTAACTTACAATTTAACAAATGAACTAAATATTTATTGCGCAATTCATTTCTCCAAGTTGTAAATATAACAAACTAGCTTGTACCCTGTGCGTTGCTGTGTTTTCAGAAGAAAATATTATTAAGTGCAATTAATCAATCATTTGGCAATGTTTAATCGAAATTGGATGAACGGTACGACAGTACATAAAATACGAACAAACATTCATTTATTCATTTTTATATATTCGATTTGTGTATTCTTTTAGAATTGTAAAACTTGGTGTTCTTTCAGAATGGTAATAAAAGAAACTATTTCTTGCATATCGTGACTCATTTAACGTTCATTCAGAATTCTCAAGTGTAATTTAAAAAAATATGATTAAAATATTTTCTTTTGAAATTGATTAAACATAAAAATATATTTATACCATAAAATCGCTAATATAGTTGAAAAAAATAGTTTTTGAAAGTTAGGACGGGGCAAAATTAATTGTACTACAATATTTTTGACAGCTACTGCTAAAACCGCAATTAAAATTTGAAACCCCCCTCAGTGTTCGTCTGCCCAACACTTTCTCGCATAATCTGTAATAAAGCTGTTACCTCTGAGAAGGACATTTTCGTCCTATGGCTACAAAATATCAACCTTTCACTTCGATTTAGCATTTCTAAAGAATCTATTGTCTCCTCAGCGAGTTATTTGGAGATTAAATCAGTGGTAAATAGATGAGGTTAAGATTCGAAATTTTTGATTTAATTTTAGATGATTCTACTATTCCCATAACCATCCCGTAGTGGTAAACAGTAAGCTGAGCCAGTTTCATCGCAATTGGATGAGCGGTGCAGCAACGCATAAGAGACATACAGACAAACATTCCTTTTTATTAATATAGATATAAGATTTTTTCAGCATACTCCAAGTAGTTTTTCTTTTTTAAGCTCTTCAAACACGTTAATTATAACCACCCTGTATATATATCTAGTTAATATCACAGCTAAGTAAAAAAAATTCAATCCACCTAAGATATAATTCCAAATGCAATTGACATGAAAATGCTATCATCTGTTACTAAAATGCAATATACCATTCTTCTACGATTCTCTTGCATGATTGGTAATCAGTTGGGGAAACCACGGAATAAAAGAATGACAGAAAAGATGACTGAAGTTGGAAATGTACAATTATTGATGGGTACAATACCTTGAACTTAACTGAAAAGGGAAAAAAATCGAACGCCAGTTACTAATTTCGTGAGGTGGATGTTTACAGTTAGGATTAGGAAGAAGGAATTGAATAAATGCTTGCAATTTCACTCAGTTTGTAGAATATATTGTGAGGGGGTGTTAAAATTGAAGTTTTTATTTTACCAAATTTAATTTTGGTTTTTAATCGTTATTTTTAATAAAATTATAAATTTTCGATATTTTCCTTATTTAGAAAAACTAATTTAGGAAATAAATGAAGAATTTGTTCTAACTTTATTTTGAAGTGCCGTTGAAAGAGATGTCAAAAAGAAAGATATGGGACTTTGTGTATAGATTTTTTGTTTGTTTGGAATATAAATTTTGTACTAAAATACAAAATATTATAGATGTTTTCTAAAAGCTCATGTAAATCATCGATGGGTATTTGATGTAATAACCAATAATGACAATAAAAATAACTGCCTCCCGTTAGCACACTTACAGAAATACTTTTTTTGGAATATCTTTACATAGGTTAATTTTACAATATTAAAGTAAAAGCATTTTTATTTTTGAGTAAAGCTTTTTCTTTTTTTCTTTGATAAAATTTTAATTTTTGTTTGATTATCTAGAATTGTTGTTTGATTATCAACAAATAACCATAACAATAACATTCTAAAATTCGCAGCTGGTACATATATTCTTGAATAGCGAAGGGTTCATTTTCTTTGAAACAAAATAGTTATATCGAAATCTTTAATTTGCGATTTGGTAAAAGTGTAACACAGGAATAAGTGTTTCGCGAGATATTTTAATAATATTATGAATGGCAAGTTTTAAAATAAAAACTGGTGCTTTGAAAACTTATTTAAAAATTTAAAAAAATTAGAAATTATGAATGAAGTATTATATTTCAGCCATTTTTGGGGACTGGCCGGATCACCAAATCTTAAAGTTCCTTAAAATTGTCAGTTAAATACTTAATGTAACATCATTATTAATTAAACACTTTATGTGACTTGTCATTGTCAATTAAGTATTTCATGTAACTTCTTCATGTCTTTTGATAGCTACTTCATCATAATATTTTTAAAGTTCAAATTTTGATAGACATGTAATTTACTCCTGCAGTTGCAAAGGCCTTTAGACAGTAATGTTCTATATGATTTTCCAATTATTTGTCAGCTCCCGCTAAATTTCAACTTTAGATCAAAGTAGAAACGATTAAATTACAAATTCATATAAAAACATTTTTTTTACTGAAACCAACCGAATAATAAAATGTGAATAATAATTTTTTTTTGTTTTCATCTACAATCGTAATTCAAAAAATTTTTAAGTCTAAATTTTATGCATCTTTTGGCTCTAAGAAATCATATTCTACGAAATATTCTTGACACTTCTACTTTCAAATAAAAAATGAAGGTTTCTATCTTCTATCAAATTTGATCTACTTTGAATGTAATGGTTTTGAATATAATAGTTTAGAACAATCAGCATTTTTCTTCTTAGATCAATCAGTTTTGACAAACCCAGACTCTTATCATTTTGGAACGGTCGATAAAGTGGTTTAAAATTACCCATTTTATTGAATAGTGATATTCAAGTATTCATAAAGCAGTCAGTGTTAGAGACTGACTCAATTGATTAAAAAGGATCTATTTTTATTTAAAATATTAGTATCGGAAAAATATCTCGTTAAATATGATTCACAGAACAGAGGATCTAGATAAAAGCTTAACATTCTTCGTTTATTAAAGCATTTTTAGACTTATGTTGCAAAGTATGTAATTATTTGCTTCATTAAAACCTTTTTTTTGGATTTATAGATATTTCTATTAATAAAGTTTTACAAATTAACCTTTAAACTTTGAATTGAAAAGATATGCATTAAACCATTTTTATCTTAAATAAAACTTATTTATTGAATTATTAATTTAGATAATTAATTAATAAGAATTAATAATTTAGATGTAATTTTCTTATTAGAAAAAATCCTGTTTCACACAATTATTTCATTTCAGGCAAACAAGCGCTGAAAATTACATTTTTATATGTTTAATATGCAATAACAGTTGATTTATTTTTTATTTTCAACTTTTTTCTATAGATGGCAACATATTGATAAATAATTATTTTTCCCATTTTCATTCGTAACGTGTGCCTGCAGCTTCAATTTTATTTTTATTGCTGAAAAATATGATTAAATGATAATTTTAACTTCATTAAAAATTGAAAATGAATTTGTTTAATAAAATATTAGCATCACTAAAAAGATAATTTTTTAGTATTTAATATGATGCCAAAAAAGTTTGTACTTTTATATTTTTGGCTTTTGTGGCGGTAAAATTTGGAAGCACTGGGAGTTTCTCTCAGCATTTAAATTTTCCCTCCTTATATAAATCTTATCTTATATTCATTAGAGCTGAGTGATTTAGTTAAAAATCAAGAAAGGGGATTTCCTATCAACTAATATTTAAAAAGTTGAGTGATTAAGATATGTCAAAACACTTTTCTCTGAAATATGTAATCAGATAAAGGTCAAATGAAGAAAAAGGGCATTAACTCGAAATTTTGTAGTTTTCTTTACTTGTATCACTTTTCAAGAACAATCTATTGGCTTTATTTTTTTTCACTACAAACCATTCCAAACCTGTTCTTGCAACGTCAGTTAAAATTAAATTTATAGATCCAGCAGACTAAATGTATTCATTATTTATGTTTTCAGCTATTATCGCTATTTATTATCAGTTCCATCAAACGATCGATGATGCAATTTTCTACATTTTATTTCTACTTTTCTACACGCAAGTAGTCATAAGCAAACATCCGGGATTAAATTACAAAAAAATTGTATACCTGTAATAATAGACAAAACCAAAATCAACACACAATGCATGGATGCAAATATCAAGACGTGACTAACACAATTTATGTTGATTTGTAATTATTAAATACTCATAAAACGATAACATATACAGCCTTTATACTAATCTGGAAATCCATTGAAGAACAAATGAAATATGATTTTCAAACAATAATTTTTTAGGATTTACAAACTGAAAACAGATAAATATTGATATTAGCATATAGAATTGAAATTAAAAGGAAATCTTTTCAAATATTTCACTCTATATGAGAATATAGATGAGCAATTTTTGGTATATCATGATAGTCATATATCTTAAGCTAATATGTCGTGATAGCAATCGATAATCAGTTTATATCCTTTAGTTTTTTTTTATCTATTAAAAGCACGCGCATGTTTAATAAAATATAATATATACATATATTATATTTATATAATTCTATACATGCAATCATATAAATAATTTTAAAGTTGTGGCCACTTTATTTCAAAAATATTACAAAACTAATAAAAATATTTAAGAATTAATTAAATTTATAAAAAATCTTTTGAAACACTTCACATGAAATGTTATTAAGAACAAATAACTTCTGCCGCCTGACAAAATTTATATATTTAAATCTAACATAATAGCTAAAGTTAAGAAATGGAAGTTGAAAATAATGTCTATATTACACAGATTTTAATTATGATTTTGTAGATGTATGTATGAAAACAATGTCATCCGTGCAAAATATTTAAAGGTTGTAAGAATTTTAATGTAGAAAAAGATCTTACTAAAAGTATCAAAACTTTATATAAAAATCATCAAACATTTTCGTCAAACTTATTTTAAGAAAAATCATTACTATGAACAACTCCTATTCCCATTAATACTGTTGTCTGAT
The DNA here is from genome assembly GCA_026543055.1 of Argiope trifasciata. Classification (NCBI taxonomy): domain Eukaryota; kingdom Metazoa; phylum Arthropoda; class Arachnida; order Araneae; family Araneidae; genus Argiope; species Argiope trifasciata. The sequence goes on from JAPMOQ010042621.1 coordinate 1,478,858, forward strand.
TAGTTCTAGTCGATATAACTCATTGAAAGCAGTTGAGTGTGTAAGTGCATGCACTCATACAATTGATAATTTTACATAAAAATGACAAACTGTAAAGAATAATGAACTGATCATTCATGATTCTTTAAAGTGAAATAAATCCAAGCAGTCCATGTTAAAACTGATAGTCAATGCGAACAGTCAGAATTGGTATGGCTTGGAGTAGAATGATGGATAATAATCGCGTCCTAATTTTTACTACATTATATGCAATAAATGCCTTGTGAATGCTGGTAGAAAGGCAAATTGGTTTAGTTATAAATGGTGATTGGATGTAATCTAATAGATCCTGCTATAAAGTGAAGTTGGCTTCGAATTTTCTTGCTTGACCATCTTTATTGTTAAGAAGTTAATTATCTATAAGTTAAACTATATATATATCTATAAGTTAAGTAACTTTATTGAAGAAGTTATTGTTAAGTGTTCCAAATAAGAATTACGTTAATAATTAGTAAAAGAATAAACAGTGGTTTAAAGTTTGTGGATATATTCTAACATAAAAAACAAAATATTATAAAATAATTTTTTTAAATACAGTTTTATTTTGCTTACATACTTCATATGAAAAAAAATATATATCATTTACTGAAAAAAATTAGAACTTGCACTTCAAAGGTGATATTCATGCAATCTCATAAAATTCATATGAATTCTTTCACAATAAAGTTTATTTTGCACGTAATACAATATTATATCCATAATACAATATTATATGTATAATATAATATTAATATATATTATAAATATTTTGCATATAATAACATTTATTTTACAATTTCATATATTCTTTCTCTCTCCTTTTAATCAATTTTGTTGCACATAATTTGTTTAACATTTTATCATGAAACAAAAGTTTTGGATAACACTTTTTTAATATTTCAAAATGTAAACATGCTCAAAACAAAAAATGAATGCGTATGACTTGTATTGTTTGTATATTACTATTTTATATTAGCTTTTGAAACTTTCTAACCTGATTAATCTTATACAATGCTGTTATTTGGTCTCTAATAGCTTGAATAGAGCTAACTAAATAAAAAAATAAAAATCATTGGTTCACGGATATCTAATTCCACAGCTTCAAAGCAAGTAACAAAAATAAATGAATTAGTTTTATTTCTTTTAAATTCATCATTATCTATAATTTTAAGCATATTAATAACTCATCTCTATGTTTCATAAATGCAATCAATAACTGTTTTTTAAAACAAGATCACAAGAGGTTTGTGACAGTATTATATGGTACTGAATTAAGTCATACTCGTACAGTGTTTACCTTCTTTAACGAGTTATTTTGTTCCATGCATGAAAAGCTCATCTGATCGCAAGTAAGCTGAAAATAGCATTCATGATCCACGAAGCATTCCAGGCAATCTCATTGTTTCGAAAACTTTAAGTAGTTATAAAAAGGAATCCTCCTTCGCATGATATATTGACAGACTGTACAAAGATCTATTTATGAATAAAGCAAGCAGCGTAAACAATTTGATTGAACTGTGAACAGGAAAATGCAATATATTTTCTGATTAATTTAAATCGGTTTGCATTTTTTCCCTTATATATATATACTAGCTGATACCCGGCACTTTGTTGCTACAGAAGAAATAACTTTGGAAACATCGTTTGGAATTTGAAATAGTTATCTTGTTTGATTGAGAAGGATAGAAAGAGTGATAATTTCTTGTCTGCAAGGAATACATTCATTGAAATTGTAGGACACATAATGGAGAAGAATAAATAGTATTTATTCTATTTTTAATACTCTATTATACAAAAAAATATTTATTTTTATGTATTAGATTTGTGTATTATGTTAGAATTGTAATGTTTGGTGTTCTTTCAAAATGGTAAAGAAAGAAACTATAAATTATATCTCGTTACTCGTTTAATATTTGCTCAGAATTCTCAAGTTTAATGTTAAAAAAAATTACTAAAATATTTTCCGTGATTGATCAAACATAGAAAATATATTTATACCATGAAATCTTTAATATAGTTGATAAGATATTTTTTTGAAAACTAAGATGGTACAAAATTATTTGTACCATTATTTGTTCGGAAGTTACTGCAAATTTTTTTTATTAAATGTTTAGTTAAAATTTCAAACCGAAGGAACTGGTTTTTATTTATACAGTTTATATAGCTGATCATTTTCTCAGAATTTTTTATTTATTTTGTATTCACATATTGTTTATATACAGATTTTTTTTCACCCTTATCTATTCCAGATTTCCATTCAAACAATTACCTGATCTCCTTAAAAATCTGAATAACGGGCCCACGCTACCCACATTTAAAACGATTGGTAGTAAAAAAAAAATGTATGATTCATTAAATTCTGATTTCTTTAATCAATCAAGTATTTCTTTACTCCATTTTTCTAACATGCAATCAATCGGCAAATCTATTTATGTTTCAAAGTATAAAATAGCAATTTAAACTGCGTGAAAGCACAAGGCTTAGGCCAATTGATTTCCATGGATGTTTTTAGAAAGCTATTTATACAAAAGAGGGATGACTGAATATATTTGCGGTTGTGAGCGCACATGACCACACGTTTTTTGTCGATGGTGGACGTGATTCAGGTCAAGGATTTTTTTTTTCACAAACCTTCATTTTTGAAGTTTCATCCATCAAGCGAAAGTGTTAATGTGAATGCTTTGGAGGTAGCTCAATTTCTTTTACAATGTATAAAAAAAATGAGATTGGTTCAAAATGATAAAATGGTAAGTACTGGAGGTTTCTAAAAACCAATAATTTAATATTAATATATTATTTTCACAAAATTTCTTCCGATTATACAATGAACAGGTAAATTAAAGATAAATTAAATTTTGTTGAAATATATTTATTCCATCAGAAAAATCCACTGAGTGGAGAAGAATTGTTTAATTCACATCTTTGAAAATTCTATGCAGATGAAGGCTAAAATCGATATTTGAACTGGATTTGCTGCAAGACAACTTTTTCTTTTTAAATATCATAAAAATAATAATATATAAAGTTAATCGAATACTAATATAAATCTAATATTAACTTTCTTTTTATGCTTTCGTTTATTAGTAATTGATCCAGATAGGGGAGTATTATAGCATTTTAAATACATAATCTGCTAAAGCATGTTTTTAAAATAAAATATTAAGAAATAAAGTTATCTGGTAGTTTGTATTAGAGACAAAAGAGTAATCTGTATAACCTGATGTACTTAAAAAATTTATCTTAAAGCTAATATTTCCTAGAGTTTTCTCACAATTTAAACTAAAGATAATGCTATTAGACACACTAGCGTTTTTTAATCAATAAAATAATTGTATTTGACAGAAATAAGAGGGATAAAATATCGCAAAAATAAATTTGTTAATAAAATGTGGTTCGTTTAATGGTAGAATTTAAAATTTAAGAGTTAACAGTTATAAATTATTTTCAACATTGTCCTTAACATTCCTATAATTTTTGCCAAAACTCAAATCACAATCTCGAAATTTTAAGACTGTTATCCTTGTTAATTGAGTTGAAAATATTTTAACATATGTTTAATAAACAGCAATCAATTAATTCGTTTCATTTTTTGAAGCTCCTAGCACATTTTGCACATAAAATTCAAAATATTTTTTGCTGCCATCTACTGGAAAGTATCAGCACTATAAGTACTTAAATATGTAGATGATTTATTTTTTCTAGAAAGTGTAAAAATAGCGAAAATATATATTATCCATTAATGCAATTACGATAATTATGCAAAAATTTGTATACAAATTTTAATGACAGAGATTAACAAACATTTAAATATTGTGGCCAACTGCTTAGAAACCGATTGTGTAGTGACATATTTATCTTTTGCATTGAATTCATTAGTAGGTGCACAGCATGCTTTCTGTTATAAGTTTAAGTTAGGCTTAATTCCACAGTGAAAATTTTATGGAAAAAAGGACATTAATTACTAAATATATATTTACAAACAATATTTTTAATATTGTTACGAATCTGTGATGCTGCTTCGCAGCATAGTTGGTTCTATCACCTGAAAGAATGGTTCCGTGTACTCTGTATTGGATGCAAAAATGTATCAAAACGGAAGCAGTTGAATAATGTGTTAGGCAATAGACATAGGCAAACACATAGACGTTATTTGGAACACCACATATATTCGTCCACAAGTTATATAGTCTGTTTTATTTTAAATATACTAAAAAGAAGATCGTTGTTATCAGCTGATGTGATAATGTTTCTTTTTTCTATGGATTCTTTTTTTATGAACTTTCATTTTTCTTAACTTATAATAAACGTACACAGTGTAACAGGTTATCAATGTATAGTTTAAAACTTACGAGTCTCAAACATAAATGTGAGTTAAAACACTTTATTTGTTCCAAAATTTGCATTTTTAAGAATTCCTGTTCAACACGCTAATGCGTAGCTAATTAGTTTTAAAATTTGCTCTTAAAATCCAAGTAAAATATTTAATTGGTCAGTATATTTTAGTAATAGAGAAAAACATTGTAACCCTGTGTTATTTGAATTGAATACACGCTGTTTAAATTCATATCAAATGTTATGTTAATATATTCACTATTTGTTCATTAGATAATTTTGTTTGATTTTTGATAAAAAATAATCTTGCATACATTAACTTATTTTTATACTTTTCAAACGCTCTGTAGGAGCTATAAATCTATTCACATTACTAGTTCTATTACTACTATTCACATTATAAATCTATTCACAGCTATAAATCTATCACCCAATCTAATTAAATGCCAGCCTCTTTTTAGTAATAATAAAAGTAAAGCCACGGTTTAAAACGGCGTTTATATTCAAAATAGTTTGCCTCATTTATTCGCAACAAATAATTTTGATTCTGAAATTATTCCATTGAAAAAAGAAATTATTGATAGTATGAATAGGAGACTCCGCTCCAAAAGGATGACAGGAGTTAAATCCGATATAAATTAAGATGGGAGATGCATACTTTCTATGCATCGCTTACAAAGTATCCCGTTTATCAGCTACCAATATAAACAATTGGTACAGATAATAAGATAATGTTAAAGGAAAAATCAGAACACCATCCGCATATCTTCTTAGTAAAGTCTAAAAGCATATACTGAAAAAAGGAATTACAAATGCAACTGCAACAGATTTAATTGCAGACACTTCGTTTGTGCTGCCATCTATTAGTTAAAAATAATACAAAACATATTGAGAATTTAATATCTGGTCAAGCTTAATAAACAACATGGAACATGATGAATCAATGCGATATTTATTCTAATAATATGAGGTAATAATTACTCGCTATAGTTTTATAATTAAAATAAAATAATTAAACAGTACTTTTCAAAGTGATTCATATTAGAGTCATTTTTGAAAAGTATCAAATCATGAAAAACGCCAAATTTTCAAATAATATTTTGTTGATTTAAAGTAAAGAACATTTATGACAAGATTCATAGAACAGATTGGTATCTGTCACTGATAAAATTCATTTTATGGACTAAATCTAAAATAATGCTTGCATGCTTCCCATCCTTTTGCTGTAAAATATTAATAAATAAATGACTAATCTTCAAATGAGGATATATTTATTTTTATATTAATTTATTGTAATTCTTTTTTATAAACTTCATTCAATTAATATATAAATAAGAACTAGTTTGTTAATTAGTTTTAATTTTTTTTATCAGCTATCCATTATAATTCATGCAATTTTAATAAAGATTATCTGCGTAATTTTTTTAAGTGAATGTACTTTATAAAATGTTTATTTGAATTTCATTATTTTTATTTCATAAAATATGTAATACGAGTTAATTCATTTTTAAGGAAAATTAATTTTAAAATAACCATTCTCTTTTTTGTTTTCAAGTCAAGATGGCGCCACTATGCTATCATGATAAAGTTATCTATAATTTCTATTGTCCGCTTTACATCGCATTAACACATTTGTTAATTGAGACAAAAGAACGTGAATATTGATTTTTTTACGTGTTATGAGCATAGATGAACGACACTTTAGTGAGAAAAACGGAAATTAAAAAAAAGATGATGAAAATCATATACTTTCATAACATTACGTATCGCCAAAATTTATCATTTTATTTTTCAAGTATTTTTTAAAATTATTATTTAGGCTTCGAATTATTTCAGCTTAAATTTCTCTTTACTGATACGAACACAAATTGCCGAACATTTGCAAAAAAATTTACAGTTAAAAAATGAATTTTACGCTTACAATAATAATAAAACTTGGGAAGCATGATATTTTCGAGTTTTAATACAAGTTCTATAAATAAGAAAATCATATATATCTTGTTACATTTTTTTCATATTCTTTCTTTCTTGTATACAAAGAATATAAAGTATTATAAGCATCCAAATTATGTAAAGTATTGCAATTTTAATATCACCAAGACTCTGACGAATATCTAAATATTTAATCGCTCCTCTCTATTCCGGAAAACAATTTTGGAATTAAATTGTCTGTGAACAAAAGTCAAAAACTCTTTGAATTGAGGAATGGCATTTGATAAGCAGTTTCCACTACTCTGTAATCAAATTTTTAAACTCAAATTTTATAATCCACTAGCTCAAATTTTCATGAAATACTTTCGGAGAAAGATTGTCTGTCCATCTGCTTGTATACAGTGAGCACGATAACTAATGCATGAAGAGAACTAAAAAGTTTGATACACTGATTTATAACCTAATGTTCAGATCTATATCACATTGAAAAAAAAAATTGCCATGTGATTGTCCTTTCGTTAGTTTGTAATTCTGCATAGATCTGAACTTATTTATTCAAAAACCTATCAAATTAAGAAAACGAAATTCGGTTCATTGTCTTAGTAATTAAATTGTATAATCTTATCCATTTTGTATTATTTCTGTGGAATTGTATTCTTGGAAATATAATACCAAAAATAAATTGGCATAGCTAAATTTCATTTCCATTGATATGGCATCTTATGAAGGCATTTAAAATTTTGTGCCAAATCCAAGTACATCATTTCCAAATAATTAAATAAATAGATAAAATAAATAAATAATAACCGTTTAAACTATATAGTCAATTTTCTTGAACTTGTGGGTTAATCACATCTCAAGATTAATCGCCCAACTATCTTTACCTCAGACTGCTCTCTAATATTGTTACAAATTTGTGACGCTGCATCACAGATTCGTATCAATTTCACTGCAGTAATTCTAATGTCAAACGGCTGGATCATAAGCCATTAAATAATACATCTCGTTTAACAAGGTTATGGCCCCAGTCACTAACTGAAAAGGGTGACCAATAAATTAAAGGAAATAATAAAGGAAACGACTTTTATGAGTTCGGGCCGGCGTTCCTTTATAAAAGATGGATTCAATTATAGAACTACTTGATGCCAACAACTACTCATCATGAAGGGATGGTATCAAGGTGTTATTGATGGAAAGGAACTGTTGGCGGATTGTCATTGCATTTATTGCGTGCAGTTCTCATTTTCGGAAAGATGAAGATAAAACTCTGAATATTGATTGCCTTCACGACATTATCCAAAATCCGCCTTTTTATGCGGGCGTAACACTTTTCTTAGAGAATATATCAGACAGTTTTGGAAAAATCTTTCACTTGATTCCAATTTAACAGCTGATGTAGAAAGTCATCGAAATAGAATAATTGATATTTTAATTCAGTCGATTTGTCAAGAGAAAATAGTAAAATATAAGAAAAATGCATTATAGTAATTTTATTGATTTAAATTGACCATAAAAAGTATACCACTAAATTTACATCTGGACATGCTACCACATAAAGAATTGAAAGAAGAATAAAGTTGAAACATCACTTTTTTACGCTGTAAGAAAACTGTTAATATAAAAGGAAAGTTTTGAAATTAAAAATTTAAACATTAAGTCATTCATTTAAATAATTTAGTTAGGGGAAAAAATTTTAAATTCATATTTTAAAAAAATGTTTTGTTTTAAATTAAAAAAAATAAATACATGCTATATAGAAAACAAATTGTCATCAACGCACAAATATTTTTAAAAAAGAAACATTTAAGTATCCAATATTGTCGACCATGATCCTATATCGCAACATTAATACAATACTTTATTTTATATTACAGTCAATTCCTGTCCTTAATTATCAAGTGATGAAACACTATTACACATGTCGCATGAATTTTTGCAAATTATGCCAATGAATTTCTGCAAACAATGGAACTTCTAAAAAGAAAAGGGCTCTACCTTGACACACTTTTAGGATATTGACCTGCAAAACCTTAAAGAAGAACAGGAGGTTAATAACGAAATCCTTTTGTTTGAAAACAATGAGAGATTTCAACAACAGATTTCATAAGTTTACATTTGTGTTCATATTTCAGTATCCATTTGTACGCAGCATTTTCGTGTGTATGGAGCAAAAAACTTCTTCTAATTCTGTTTGATATTTTATATGACATTAAATTTTAAAGAGCGTCATGTAATTCCATGAATGAGACAGTGTTTCATCCATGGATTACAGTTTTATTCTTATTCATATCAATTAAAAAATCTTTTGAGTTATTGTATAAGCGATATTAAGTTGGAATTTTATATTAATTATTTATTATTTTTATTTAATTCAATTGATTCCTAACATAATTAATATCGTATTCATTAAAAATACTTACTACAAAATAAGTGTTAACTCAATAAAAATATTGTAGTTATATATATTATTGAAATGTTTATCACATTTCATTTTTTGAAGGTTAAAACATTTCTTTTCTAATCTAATTAATAATTTCATAAATACCTTTTTAATTATATTTATATATAAAGTAAACGACAGTGTCATCCCGCTTATATAAATATCAGAAATGAAGGAATTTAATAAAGTTTAAAGCATAATGGTGGCGTAAAACAGTAAACCAAATTAAAAACTTTTGGTGATTATCAGGATGCATGCTTGATATGTATATATTAAATTACCCTTTTCCTGCTATCTCTTGATTATAATAGAGAAGAAGCTATCAAATTATTTTGGTGGTTTAATGTAATTAGATAGTTTCTATTGTTTAATTCAATATGATAGTAGCCATGGGCAAATTATAAGACCTTGACTACTATCATATTAACGTTTTTATTTATTAAGATATTATATTTCATAACTGTATTAATATGGAAGAAGACTGACATATTTTCAGCTTCCATATTCCAACTAAATAGATAGTTGAAGTATTATTGATATAACTAACATCTATAGTTTTGTACAAAATCCGCAAATCAAACAAATCTATTTTGGGCATTCCTTCTTTTCTTATTTGTCCATTTTTGGTTTCAAAACATAAAATAAAGGCCGATAAATTTGTCTTTGAGGCGCTTTCTCACGATCGAAATTGTCGATTCATATTTACAAATAATGTTTCTCTATTTAGCCTGTATTCCAGGGTATTTGCACTTATCCCGACCATTCCTCGTTATACTACTGAAAGAGGTTCGGATCTCCTTTTGCATAATAAGCACATGCCAAACTTGCCCGACTATTTACGGTTTTGATGATATGATGGTTTGAACCCACAATTCTCCAATGATGAAATTGAAAATCTGAAGTTGCAGCCGATTTAAACACACAAATATAGAGAAAGAGAGATAGGGAGATAGATATATAAAAAGTAAAACATGGCAATTAAAATTTATTTATTTATTTTGCTGTTTTGGCATTGCTAAAATTTTATTTCATACTGAAACCAAATCATTGGTCTTTTGATTCCATATATGTTAAAATTTTTAGTGAAAAAAAGCGCTGAGAACAAAACTAATCCTTTTGTCCCATATATTTTTTCTTTCCTTAAAAGCTGATTTTATAACTTTTTTAATTATCAAATAAAACTTAGTTATATTTGGTTATATTATTTTTGAATGAGATAAATTTGTCCAATAACTTTTAATACATATGCTCTTTCTCTTTCGAATCCACGTTTTTTCTTGTATTTTTCTTTAGTTACCACGCCATTCTAGTGATTACATCATAGCAATCCACGGAAGGAAAAAAATGATAGATTAACTAAAACGAGTTATTTGGATATCGGTTAAATAATGCTAATCGTAACTTTGGTTTTTGTAGCAGTTGAAATTTTTTCGATTATAACTCTTTTGAACCTTTTGTTGATGTCGTATAATTTTTACCATGTAATTTTATCATCATGTAAATATTCAAATGGTCTTGTGTTCATCTAATAGATAGAAATAAAATAAGTTACTTTTTAACAAGTTATTTAAAAATAATGAAATTCTTGGGACCAGTTTGGAATGACAGATAACTCTATTCATTAAAATAATTGATGCATAAGAGTTTCTTTATAGAATGACAAACTGCTTTTCATTATTATGTTGAGTGTCTGCAAAGAATCTCAAAGCATTTTAAAAATGTTATATTTTTATACGAATCGTTATAACAGCATTGCTTTCAAAACGTTACCCATTTTGCAATTAAATAATAGAATCTCGTCTCACAACATTATATGCTTATAAAACCTTTTTTGTAGTGGACAAATGCTTAAAGAAGACCAATTTGACAGAATTGTTAATGTTTCTATCTTTAAATAAATTTTATGATGATTAAAATGAAGGATGATTTGACAGAGTTACGGCCTCCCTATATTTTGGCCAATTGTAATCTTAATTTTCCTATCCTTATATTTTTGACGAAATACGAATTGCCTCTAATTTGGTAAGTTAAACCCTTTACCCTTTTCTATAATTTCATACTTTAGCTGGATTGATTATTGAACGTACAGTCAATGTAACTTATCTATTGCTCTAATAATTTTTAAACAACCAATATTGTTTTGAAATAGCAACTACCACTGTTGAATATCGATTTTTGATTTATTTAAGGGTATTTTATTAATAAAAATTTTCAGTTTATGTATTTAAAATCTTCCAACCATTATCATTTGTTTTGTGTACTAATGATCTTCATTTCGTTAAATAAGTATAACAAATATTTTAAAGAAATTCTTTGAGTTCACCGATAACACATACATTAAATGTTTTTGGGTGACAAGTTGTTAGAAATACTTTTATTGCATGCATGTGTAACAATTTTAAAATTGTATTGTTGTAGGAAATGTGATTCTGTATTAAGCTGAATTCTAATTACTAATATGGATGTCATACATTTTCTTCCAGTCAGCAATTTTAATTTACCTCATTTAATATAAAAATCAATGCATGAAAAAGAAAAGTGTTCAGCTGTTTTTAACTCTTGACTGAAATAGCGGTTGAAGTTTAGCACGGTGTGCCCCCGAGTTTCTTTCTTATAGTAACCCTAATTCTGTTTTGTTTACTACTTTTTATAATAGTTGAGCTGTTCATGAACTACAACTGTTTTATAATAAATTTAATATTTAAAATTTCGATTTCAGATTATTTAAAACTTTGTTTATTGTTTTAATTTAAAATTTATTATACAAAGAAAATTTAGAATAAAATTAATATTAATTAAAATAACATTTATTTCATTTTTAGTGTTGATATTTACAAAAAAAGTTTTCGTTTTCCCATTTTTAATTATCACTATGCAAATTCGCAAATCATCTGAAAACGTAATTTACGAAATCGTCTGCGTTTTCGTATTAAAAGTCTGTCATGGAATTATTCGCAGTTCTCGTAATTCTCTTGATGCTCTCAAGTTTGGTTCAATCGAAATATTATTATGTCTGCAATCGTACAGGAATTGATGTTTGGTAGTTGGGATGGTAGGCACTACTTCGAACTCATTAAATGAATGAAGGGTGAGGGGAATATATAATTTTTTTTCTTCTTATGACTTGATAGGCTTGGAAAGAATTCTTTGAGTGTTATGAAGTGTTGAGTGTTTATGAAAAGATTAAATAAAGCAAGTAAGTGCATTAAAAATTCTGTATAATATTCGTTCCTATAACATCCTTTATTCTTACTTGTAATATTATTATGCACTAATCCTTGATCCACACATTCCATCTGTTCAATTTGCTAGCGAAGCAACTGCATTCCCGCTCAGTAGGAAAGAGAAGAACTAGGATGTTTTTGTAAAGTTAAAAAATACTGCCTGGTGCCTTCTACAGATGCCGAAGGCATCGCACAGTATTAAAAAATAACTATAATTAAACATTTAAAAAAAAAAGGCGGTAAATAGCAATCGTAACTGTTCCTCGGAACAGTTTGTTTATTTTGTCCGCCATCTTGGTTGGCGACTTGGCATCCTTGGCACAGCAAGGGGCACACTATTACACTTTTACCGAAATAGCCTCTGAGTAGTCGGCTTCAGTCAGTCAACCAGAAATCTTTTGAGTAAAAAAATTATCAACATGGTAGTCAGTAGAATTATATGCATACACATTGATAGAATTATATATACATACATTTACAGCACAGAAACTTTTTCCTGCTCATAAATTTTATATTTGAACTCGTGATATGGGAACGATGCATATGAGGCTGATGATAATATAATTATATTTAATTTCTGTTTCTAAGAATTATGAATGAACTCCAATTCTGCTTATTTTACTGAACGCAACATTTCATTCCTTCATTTCGCTAATCTTTTTTCATTACACAAACGTCAAAAACTTTAAAAGATTAGATTTTTAAGCAAGAAATCAATTAAAAATAAATCGATGTATTGAATACTTCGAAAGTATTTTTATTACGTGATTTAATCATTGATGCTAAGAGGAAAGAGTTGAAAATCGCTTTTAATATCATCAGTGTATACCATATACTATGTGAATTGTTAGTGCTAAATATAAAAAATGGAAATGGGTATAAATTATTCTAATAAACCATATCTTAGATGGTCATTATGATGTTTTATGTTTCAATCTCCACCAAGCTCTCAAATATTCATAGAAAATCTATAAACGATTAATCAACTAACCTCCTTCCTCATTATCAAACAATTGCTAACATTCGATTGAAATATGGAATTTAAAAACGTAATTTCAAATTTAGTATTTATTGAAAACTTTAGAAAAAAAAACTGAAGATATTTTTTTTCAATATTTATTTCATAATTTGGAGAAACTTCTTTGTATTTATCAAAAAATGTGCATAATTCCACTCATTAAAGCTGAAGTTGCTAGATACGAAGGAACATTTTACCTCTCTTATTTTTAATCATTGAAAGTTTTGTTAAAATTTTTTATAAAAATGAACTGTTTTAAGGCTTCCAGAAATTTCCCATTCAACCTCCTTTTCTCACATAAATTTAAGGGTGGTAACTATATACTACCTTATAAAGCAGTAATAACCAAATACGATGCAAGTTGTATAAATACCATGTTTTAATTATTTTAAAAATTGTTTTGTTCTTTCGTTAAATGTTGAATATTGATTTTTTTGAAAGAAACTCTTTAAATATCCTGAAAATATTTCAGTGTGATAGAGATTGCATTATTACAAATTAACAAAAAATATTTCAAATAAAACTTTTGAAGTTTTAGAAATACTGAATTTCTAAAATATCTTCGATTTCCAGTGTTCAAAGTAAACAAACGATTCGCCATAAAACAACAATAGGGACAAAAAAAAAAAAAAAGAGCATTTTTAAAGGATAATAACTGTTTCCTGCTGTTGGTTGCAACCATGTGCTACGCAAAGTTAAGATCAAATCAAGGAAAACAAACGAATGTGCAATGCGTATTAGAGTGTTAGCTGTGACATATTCCTCACATTAATGTTTATCACCCTGTTATTAACTATGAGAAAGTCGATATAGCTATTTTTCAGCTCATAATACATTTTCAGTCGAATTTTCATTAATTTCTTTGATTTAATAGTTGGCAACTTAAAGATTTCTTTTAACTCTTTACTCCCGGGATCATCAATAATTTTTCTTAAAAAATATTTAATCATTTAAAAAGTTTAATATTCCATCTAATCTCAGATTTACTACTTACTGTTCAAATAAATAATTTGATACAAATTTTTTAAACTTATTTTGAGATTTTTATTTGTCGTTGTCGATTAAAATTCTAAACATTATTACTTTCATAATTTTATTGGTAGTTTTTCCATCAAAAATAGTTTCTAAATGGCCTGAATAAACTAATACGAGTCCGTTTACATTTAATATAGTAAATCTTGATAAAAATTGTAGAATGCTTTTCTTTCGTATATTGAATAATTTACCTACAGAAGGAATTACTGGCTAAAATCATTCATTCATTAGAATATAGTTCAATTATTAGAATTATTCAAATAATTATTAGAATAAAGAATTTCAGTCAGCAGTTAAAAAAGCACTTTAAAAATATGGATTACTATAAGTTCATCCACAGGAAAAAATAAAGAGTGAATTATAAATTTTAATTTTTTAGTTTAATTGTTTGTAACTAAACTGCGTTATAACCATTAATATAAATAATATTTTGCATGCATCGTCGCAATTTCTGACTGATAGAAAGCCACAAACCTGTTATGGCTTTATATATAGAAAAGTTATTAAATTTTTATTAAGCCCTATTTTATTCTTAGTGGAGCTAAAAGTTTAAATTTTCCTTTCCAGTGGCTGAAACAAATGATTACACTACAATATTTTCTATTGTTTATATCAATATTGCAATGCTTATGATAAAATTATGTTCTTTTTCATAAGCAAAAAAACTTTTATCAATAAATTTGGAGAATATATCAATTATTGCAACAATATTTATCAAAATAGTCAATTTCAAAATTATTATTCTCATTTATTTTCATTTTTTAATCCTTTTAATGTAACATAATAGGTGAAAAATGCATGTTATCAATGTAATATAAAAATCTGAACCTAACAAAAAAATCAGCACTCGAAATATTTCGAAAGAAAACATTTTATATTAATGTTTGTTTAAGTCGGCTGACAAATTGGAGCAAATGCATTTGAATTGTGTGTTTTGACATTAGTTATATCAATTTTCTTTTCAATTAATCCTTGTTTTTTTATTATATTGGAAAATCAGAGCAATAGAAAATATTTGCTTCGAATAGATTTCAGTATTTAAATTAAACGGCGAATTTATTTTAAATTAGATTAAAATAAGTGGTTTCAAATTCTTCATTACGTTTATATTTTTCAAAAAACATGTAAAAGCACGATTTTAAAACATTTAAAAATAATATAAGATTATTTTTATAACCTCCATTTTCCCGTTTAATTTAATTGCTAACATGTACCTAAAGCATCATCTTATGCATATTTTTTCTCTGTCAATACTTTTCCCTACTTCAGAAATTACCAATTAAAAAATGTTTTTGGGTATTGCGCATGTGACTTATCGATAAAGTTCTGTTTCGGGCTTTTTGTTAAAAATGTTATTTTATTTGATATGTTTGATTCAAAATTCTTCTAAGTGTATTAAACGTCGAGCATCGCTTAAGTAATAATGGGCTATTTTATATGATATTTTATAAAGCAGCCAACTGTTTTGACAAGAGCTGTATCAAATGGAACATTGTTTTCCAGGATTAATTTTTGAAAGGAAAATAATAATAATTTGAAATTATCCGTTTAATAATACAAAAACTATTAATTAAATTAACTGTGGGATGTGTATGAAAGTGAATCAACTGTTTCTGTGTATGCTTTCGGAATATAAAGCATCGAAGAAGTTTTATATCTTAATTATGTTAAATCTAATTCCAAATTCCGAAATATTGCTAGAAAAAAAAACAAATTTGGCAATCTCGATGCTTTTAGGTTCAAATCAAGATACTTTTTAAAGAATCGACAGCATGAATATTTTCGTATAATTCATTTTTTAAGAATAAGTTTCTAATTGTTTCAGCTGAAGTAATACCTTAATTATAACTTCGAAATCATAACAATTAAAAAAGTCTATTAGCAAAAAAGAAAAAAAAACAAAGCAAATGCCCATAATAATTCTGTAAAGATATAAATTTTAGGTGTTGAAAGACAACATTTTTCAGTAAAAAAACTTATGGAATAAAGTAAAAATGGATCCATTGAATAATTCTGAGTTAATAATAATTGCGGTTCAGTAAGTTATTATCTTAGAGTTATAGAAGAAATATTTCAAAGGATACGAACTATCTATTTTAATTTTTTGTCAAAAGAAAAAAAATATGTTGCCAAATTTTTTCGCAACGTTTTTGTTTCTATTCTGCAAGATAAAACATCGAAGATAAGAAAATTACTCAAAAATAATATGCTAAAATAAGGAATGTCATATAACACGATGTGTAATAAGGTCATTATGAAAATAGTTTTATGTGAAGCAACAGAAATAATATGCAAAATAATCAGTCGATTTATACTCCTAAAAATAAGTATAATGGCACTTGGTAAATTTTTGTTAATATTAAAATGTTCTACATCGTATTTTCATGCAAATACATTTATAAAATTAAAGAATAATTGTGTGCCAAAGTTAGATTTGTATTATAAAGATTTTTGAATTGTAAAGTAATGAAAAATGAATTTTGAGGAATAGCATTCTTTGGGAAATACTGAGAAAAATATCACGCTTTATTGATATTTTAAACTTTCTCAATTTATAATTTTTTTATGGAAAAGTGGTTTTTTTAAAATTTTGAACTGAATAATTTTCGTAATAGCTTGTAAAAAATGTCCATTTTAAGGATGAACTCACAAACATACTTTGGTTTATATATATAGATATAATAATCAAAACTAAAATTACAGCTCTGACTCGCTAATGTACTTATACTGGATTTTATTTATCATAATTTGAAATTATATTACGATAATGGGAGGCTCATGTATGTATTATAAATACCATAAGTAGATTTTTTTTATTCTGTGCAAATTAGCAGTTTTCTATAACTTCATTTACATTTGATAAGAATAAAGAAAATTAACAGTTTCTATTACTTTGCTATCTATTAAATATTGAGAATATTATTTGGATGTAAGATATTAGGTTAATTGCAGCCCTTATTTGAGTGATAGTCTTGATTCCACATGAAGTACATTTTTACATCAAAGTTAACTTATGTGTTTTGTAATTTTTTTTAATTATATGAAATCATTCAATGCTCTGATTTCCTCTTTAGAGTCGTGGTAATATTTCTCCTTTTCAAAAGATATGAAATAATTCAGACTCAATATCTGATTTACCATGGTAAAAAAAAGACTAATCATGTAAGGTATTCCATCTGTATTTCTTTAAATTGACTATTCATATGAAATGAGCTTTGTTCCAACCATTATAATTTGCAAACATTCGATGCTTTACAAAAATGCTACCAACGCACTGGAAGTTGATAATGCTTCTGAGTTTGATGCGAAGGCAGCCTTCATACGTTTAGAGTTCACGCATTGACAACAACTGTAAACATGTGATAGATATGCAGGGATGAAGTTGAATGTAAAATGGCTTTATATAATGCGTTTATAAATATAAAATTATTTTTATAATAACTTTAAAAGTAAAATTAAATTTATAGCCATTTAAAACAATAATTTCATATAATGAATGGATAAGATAAACTTTGTAGACTAAACAAAAATTTGTCATAAAACTGAAGATTCCATTTACAGATTTAAATTATTATTAAGTAAATATGTAAGCTATCAAACTTTATTTCTTATCTTATTTGCGAGATGAGATGTTAAAGAAATATTAAAGAGATATTCAAAATCAAATTTTGCATGGCAATTTAGAGTTTTCTTTCTTTATTTTTTTAATTGAAAATTAATCGAAATATTTTTTTTTCTTTTATATTTGTAAGAATTTGTCGAATAAAATAATTCAAAATTCACAAACGATTCAAAATGTGAAAAAAAATATTTTCATTTTAATTACAAAAATTATTGTACGCGTAAATGAAATTTACTTTATGAGTAGATGAAGAAATGAAATAAGAATTTAAAAATTGTACCGATTTGTACAGAAATTGCTGTACCAGCTCACATTGAAATAAATGAAAAAACAACTATACAAGCGTACATTGCACAGAAGTAAATTCGTCCAATATTATCTTCTAAAAAAACTTTATGGCTATATTAAAAAAGGCTTTTAGAACAATTTATCAGTTAGTCTTTGGTTAGTACACTTCTATAAGTGATGTCCATGTGCTTTTAGTCTTCATCAATCACATCATTTGGATTTACAACACTGGCTTGGTAACATATAACTTTGTTATGAATCCAACTGTAACTATTATCAAATTGCAAAATATCTAAAAAAAGAATTTATACAATTACTTTGATGAATTAATAGAAAACTGAACATTTGAAAATATAAAATAATTAAGATATATTAATTTCGTTAGCAAATAGGTCAATATTCTTTCATTATTGTTTATTATTCAGATTATTATATAACAGAATTGCAAAAATAATGTTGCGCAGATGGAGTACATCTGTTTTGAAATTAAAATTTGATATTCCGACTGTAACTGAAAGGCAAATTTTAAAATAAAAGATCATGTATTTTTTTTTCTTTCAAATTAATAGAAAGCTGAACATATGAAAACACGAAATAATCAAAGAAACATGAATTCTTAATATCACAATGACACAAAAATACAGTTCAAAATTCTTACTTTGTTATTTATTATTCAAAATCTTACATAACATAGTTTTAAAAATTGCTTTGTGAAGTTAGAGCACATATATATGTATTGAAATTAAAATTTACTTTCGAATTATGATAAAAAGTCAAACTTTGAAATAAAAGAAAACCAAATTAAAAGTCAAACTTTGAAATAAAAGAAAATCACGTTTCTTTTCTTTTACTGCGAACAGTTTTATTATTTTATATAAAAATATAGTTTGTTGCCTTTATCACTTTTGCTTAAGATATGCTTTTATTGAAACTTTTTACTACCGAACATTAATAACGCTGTATCTTTTGATTGCATTTTATAAAATGAAATATGTTTATAAAATAACACAATGAATCTTTAACTCTCCAAAAGCATAGTTATTTTTATGTAAGAATTATTTTATAAATTTATATAAATATAGAACTACTTACAGGTGCCGGGCATTTCACATTTAACAACTCCAGATTCTGATTCAAGAGTTGTGTCAACCCTTTGTTTTGGTACAATCTCTTCTCCATCTCCAGCTTCATTTTCAGAATCTTCATATATCAAAGTATAGCTTATATCCTTATTTTTCACATCAAAATCCCATTCAATATGCGATCCGGGTTGCTGAACTTCAAGTTTGATGTTTTCTTTTGATCTGCGATTGACAACCAATCTTTTCACTCCAGGCAGTTTCGAAAAACTCTTGCGATCCCTGTGCACATAATATTTCTCGGGTATTAAACCACCATGCCTGATCTAAAAAACGTATACATGCAAAATCAATATTTAATTTTATGAATGCGATGTATGAAACACTATGTGCATTATCGAATAATTTCTTGGCAACAAGTATATAAATATTTCGTCGTACTTCGATGTAAAACATAAAAGCGAAATAAATTATACTTATTTATAAATTCCATCGCATTATATTACTCTAAATCTTAGTTATAAAGCTATTATTTAGTGACACATTTAAGTGTATTTAGTATTTGATTAATTTTATAGAAAATTTACACTCTGATTTAAGTCTAAACAATATCTTTGACTCTTTCAATCTTTTTAAAAATGTTAAATAAAATCTGTGAAGTTTCTGAGGCGATTTTTTTAATAATAATGAGATACATTAAATTCAATAATCAAAGTACACCGCTATTTGCGCTGAAACTCTATCTGTATTATTCGATTATATTGAAAAGTATCAGAATGCTATATTTGCATTATTCGAAGTAAAATGAGAAGATAACTTTCTCAAATGTGAATTATGGAATTAAATTTAAATTCAAAAATAAAAATGATTATCTTCCATGAGATTTTCTCATCATAAATATCAATAGCTATGTAACTATGTTCTTGAAAACGAACGCATCTACAATAGGAACATTCTTTAAATTAGAAAAATTTCTTTTTTCGTGACTCATAAAAAATTGAGTATTTAAGATTTACTAAAGCTTTTGTGGTTTTACTTACAAAACCTTTTTTTTGTCTGCCTCGTAATAAATATTATTTCAATGAAAAAAAAAAAAAAAAAAAACAAAAAAAAACATTAACTTACAAATGAATTACACATAGGATTTCCATCTGGATCAGTGACATTTCCTCCTAAAAATGCTGGTAAATTATCAACTCCAATTTCCTTTTTTAGTTCTTCTTGCCACCTATCTACAACATAAATGCATAGAAACGTTTCGACACGTAATATATTCAGTTTTAGAAATATATTGAAAAAATATATGTAAAATAATGGTATAGGTTTTAATTTTATCTAGATGTCTGCAAGGTTTTTGATAATGAAAGAAATTTAAGTCTTGAAATTCAGTTACGATTAAGGAAAAAATTAAATATTTTGTCAAATAAAGAATTTTAAAATATACAAATTTTATAGTATATTATGAAAAAAACCATGACTCTTTAAAATTTATATATATATATATATATATATATATATATATATATATATAATATTAAAAAATGTGAGCTTATTTAACACGTTTTTAATTAGTTAATTATGCAGCATGATATTTTTTTATATATTAAGGGAATATGACTGATTCCTAACATTGTTCTATTGATGTACCATAAAGCAAAACGTAATTATGATGAATATGAATTTGGATAGACGATTTAAAAAATATATATATATCTTGAACTTTGAATATAAAAAGTAATACTTTGGAAAGAAAAATTACTCATTTTAAAATAGTTGTAATAAATGTACTATGAATATAGAACTTTGTGAAATTTCTTACAATTAACATAGTTATGACTTGTTTAACCAAATAACAATAAATAAAAAAATTACCTTTTCCAAATATTTTTATTTTCCGGCTTGTTTCAGCTGAGAAGAATGGCTTTAAAACCGCCCAAATAATAGTGAAGTAAAATGAAGCTAAAATTATATTAAAAAACATAAAAACAATATTGTTATAGACAAGCGAAACATTTATCAATAAAAATGCTAAATAATCTGGTTGAATTATTAAGAGTATCAAAAAATGAGGATTATTGTACATCTATAAAAGCTCACAATTTGAATCAAGGTAATCAATTTATTGCAAATAGACGTTTATTTCAAAACATAAAACAGAAAAACTGGTGATAAAAGTGAAAAATTTTGTATAATTAAAACAAAAGCTCCACGAAAGAAAAATCTAAAATTATTTCTGTGGAAAATACATATAGTCAAAGTTAAAGGCTTATTTTTATTTACTCTTAAATTTTTTTAAAAATTAGATGAGGAATTATGAATAATTTAAAGCTATTGTCAAGTTGTCTACTCACCGTTAATCAAATAGCCAGCTTTCAGTCTTTCTGGATAATTTGCATCGTACATTTTGATTAAGTTTATAAGCACATCAATTGCTGAAATATTTAGTAAATACAATTGGAATTACGAAATCGAGTTAAATGATTTGATTTTTTGATGTAATCATCACAATAAAGTAAAAAATGAAATATAATCAAAAACTTGAATAAGTTTTCTTAAAATGTTTCCATTTGTTTAAAATTTATAATGATATTAATTATAAAATATTTGACAGTGAAATTAATATTATATGCATTATTTTATTGTCTCACTTCTTCTATCTGTTGCACTGGCGAGTGAGAAATTTTCAAAGTTGAAAATGTAGCTCCATTGGTCCACTTTCTTACCAAGCTATACGGAAAAATAAATTTATTAATAAATATTATTGAAGTAATTAAATTAATTTACTGTTGACAAATTTTTTAGAGCTGTTGACATTGAAAAAAAAAGTTTCCTACAGAAATTGCAAGACATTAAGCAGTTAAGACTGATTAATTCAAAATGTCTTCATCCTCTGGAATTGAAATTAAGTCATTACTTTTAATAGATAAATATCACAAATTCTTAAATTAATATATTATGCGTAATTCAAGTTTAAAATTATTCTGATGTTTTTGAACATTCAATGGAGATTTTCTGATTTTAGAAATGTTTATGAAATAATAAGTCTTTTAATTACAATACATTTAGCGCTTATTTAAAAAAAATGTCTAAAAGAAATAAAAATAATGAATAAAATGAATTTCTCCAGCATAAATCATTGACTCTAAATTAAAACAGATCTATGAGAGAATGCATTTCATTTTACATCATAAAACCTTAATATTAAAAAAAAATCAACGTCTAAAATATTATACTTTTTAATTTCATAAAAGAAAAGATAATGGACTTTTCATATATATTATTTTGATTTCAAGATACTCTTTTAAATAATGAAAAATTAAGGCTAGTTATGATACATTTGAAAATAACGGTAATAAGTATTAATAGATGAGGAATATTACAAAAAGTAATGATAAGGAAAAATAACCTTTTCACTTTGACATTTTAGTCTTTGATTGTCCTCTTCAAGGTGATGCAAGAAGAAATTAAAGAAGTCGGATTTTTTCGAGCATTTCGCCAAACCTATAAGAAAATATTAATTTCGTTTGAATGTTATATATTAACTCACATTAATATATTTGTTTAAGTACATAAATTTGAACAAAGAGATTACAGTTTTTGAAAAAGAAGATGTAGCCAATTGCATCAGTTGTTCAAACTGGGGACTGTTAATTGAACAACGATCTAATGGCGTCACTATTATGCGAACAGAAATATGTTCGGTTTGTAATAAATAATACAAATATAACATTAGGAATATAATATTTTCCTCACTGAAAGCATTGTATCACTGGCATATTATTTTATTTCTTGGGTGATTAATGGATTTATTGAGAAAAACACAAGACGAAAATTAGTGATGATCCCTAAATAATAAAGATATGTTCTTTCTCTAAAAATGCTTATATATATATATATATA
>JAPMOQ010042621.1:1510547-1535177 GCA_026543055.1 Argiope trifasciata
ACTTTCTAAGGGAAGCAACATTTTAGAGGACAAAAATCTCTACCAAATTTTATATCTTTCTGATTTATTATTTTCATGTTCATTTATAGTGAAGCAGTGCTAGAATGAATAGAATTCATTGAAAATTTAACAGAAATATCACTCTATATTTCACACGTTCCGCTTAAAATACTTTAGTATTCGAAGAATGAACATAATTACAAAATTGAACAAGTTTTAAAATCGGAAATTTCTATTGAAAAAATAATAAAAAATTTCAAAAAATAAAAGTATAGTTACCTCTTTCTTGAATCTTTTAAAAATAATTCGAGAAAGTTTTATTCTTATTCAGATAGCAATCAGAGGATTTTATTATAAACAATTTAAAACTATAGTTACCTCTTAAGAAACGCAAAAATAAACCATCGTCTGCAAACATTTCTTCGCTCATCTTCCCCTTAAACCTCTTACGAAGCTGAAAGAATTAAAAAAAGAAATTTTAAGAAAAATTTTCTACGTAAAAAATAAATCAATTCTAGAATTGTTAACAAAAAAAATTATTTCAAGCCTTTTATATAGCGACAACAATAATAAGAATAATGTCATGTCACCAAGAACATACCATTGATTCAACAAAATTTTAGAGACCTAGATTATTAAAAGAAAAGTGAAAAAAAAATGTTTCGATCCTTTATATATATATATATATAATATGGAAGCAGTTAAAATATTTAAAGCAAATTTTCCATAATAAGATTGAAATTTTTTTTCTTTAATATAATATTAGATGTTGCCGCAGGTATCGAATTAAAATTCAGTCAGTTTAATGATTAACTCATAATTAAGTTCTAAAAACAATAAACTTGTTTTAGTAATAATCTATGAATACAAAAAAAAACATTAAAACTCTACCGTGTTAAAAAGTGTTAAATTTTAATTACAAAATTCCATCCATACAAATATGAAAGAAGTAAAGATCAAAAGTTTATGAGAGTCTACAATATCTTTCCACTTGCATAATTATTGTTCAATCGAACTCCCAGATGAAATAATTACTTATGGGATATTAGCTTATGGGATATTCTTCGTATATATGGAATCACAGAATTGTTCCTTTTATGTAGTCTTTCCAGTCCTTCATTTCCAACTATTAGTTCTTTGTCTGGATGCTTGAGAAGATACTACATTCCAATCATGATTTATAGAAGAATTTATAAATTTTAGATACTTTTGCATTCCTAGATAATGACGTGTCTTTCGCTCACACACGAAATACTAAATTTTTATTATTTAAATCTGCAATTAATTGGAAATATTGAATAATGAAAAAGCTAAAGTCGGCAGAAAAATCTTCAAAATGATGTGATGATATTGCAGACATGGTCAATACAGGTGCAACTTAATGAATTATAGGCAATGAAGTAGCAGTAAATATCCCCAAGTGAATGTGTCATCTAATTTGGAGACCAAGAAAATTCACAAATCAAGGAATTGAGGACAATAAAAAATTTGTCATAGGCCAAACTGTCACCTTTTTTGTGGTGCAAAAAGTTTCTAAAACCGATGTTAACTCAAATAATTGCCCTTGAGTCTTGCTTTGCATTAATCAGTCCGTTTTAATGCCCGGCCTAAATTAAGCCTTATATTGCTATAAAATAGGACTTTTGCTCTAATTAAATTCGAGCAACATGATCTTAGAATAGTTATTTCAATAATATTTCTGAAAAAATTTCTTAACCAATAAGTTTTAATCCTATTTCTGATATTTCAGCAATACTTCTAGAAACCTTGTTAATTATTTTTTTATTCTATTTCTTAGAATATTTGAATACGATACAAAATAATATTGGTGTTCCGGAGCTGAATGATGGAGAATGAACATCATTTCTTTTACTATTGAACTTTGAACTAAATAGATTTGAACAAAGTAGTAGATTCTTAAAAGTGATTTTCGTTTAACAAGAAATATGAAAAATTTATTGGTAGGATAAATACTTAGATAGCATCTAGAAACTACATAACTCTGATAAGATTTCTTAGGTGAAATATATTAATAGATTTATTTTACTTTATTTTTTTACTGCGCAAAGGCCTATTATGCTATTCATCTCTTTCTATAATATCATTCAACATAATTTAAATGCAATCCATAATGTCACCTAATATTATGCATTGTTATTTCTACAAAAACAAGAATAGGTAATGATGAAAAAATAAGAAAATAGCAATAATCTTTTGTAATCAAATAATAAAACAAATTAGAAGATTCATGTTTAGTTTCTAAACACACACGAAATCAAGGTCATTTAATGGCCTCGTAAACTAGTTGGATATAATTTGTGCAAAAAAAATCAATAAGTAATAGAATAGAGGGAAAAAAACAGAACAAGCTCTCAGAATATTTTAAATATTTTTTAAGTAAAATAAATTAATAAATAGAAAAAAATTGTGCCATATTATGAATTCTGCATAAAAAAAGCCCGCATTCATTGCTTTAAAAAAACAGGCAATCAAATAGTTCTAATAATTTTCGGGAATTATTCTTATTCAAGGACGAAAAACAAAGTTTAGTTTCATGTATTTTGGCATTAATACAATGCAAATGGCCTTGAATATGTTTATTTATTGACAGTTTTTAGAAAACTATTTGACTTTAGAATCTGTAACATTTAGATGTCAAAATTATATGGATTGACATAGCTTTAGGGAAGGGAGCTTCCTTTTACATAATTTAACATAAATATGCTGTTTGGAGTCAATATTTTATAAATGATTTGCAAAAATATCCATAGTTTATTTTAAAGGTTAAAGTATTTTTGAAGACTTTTAGCATTATTTATTAGCATAGAAAAAGGTTAAACATAAAATAAAGGTTATTTTAAAATATTTATTTTCAATGAATGGCAACAGAGACATCACTGGATAAAGGAAAACTAAATTTTTGCTCTATAAATTTAACAAGAGTTTCGTTTCTTCTGTGAGGAAACCTAGTTCTTCCTACATCGTACCTAACTGTCTTTTGTATTCTCTGTTGTAACCATTTGTGCTTGCAAATTATAAAAAGATGCTTTTAATATACGATTGGTCGCAAGATTCTTAATGCTCTACTTATTTCGTTTCTAAATTCCCTCTGTTTATGTTGGGAAGCACAACAGGTAAGCTTAATTTTTTTATCTAAAGTGTAAAGATGATAAATGATTTCGCTTTACCTATGTAAAAGTTTTCTATGAATTTTTTTTACCTGTTTCATACTTGCTTCTGACCAGGCATTTATCTGTTGAATTTATAAGGAAATGCCACGCCAATTACAACAGGGGATGTTATACACTCTTAGAATACTGTAGCACAGAAAAAGGTTATTCTTCGTTTTCTGGCAAATAAACGACTGAAATTTGGTTAAGAGAAGCATTTATTTGCTTCTTTAATTAAGCTTTCTTTGGTTAAGAGATATATTTAATGTGTCTTTATATGCAAAAATAATTATTTTAAATCTACTTCTGTTTTTTGATCTTCTTATGTTGTTTTCTGTATTAGGGCTAAATATAGCTGTTCGTTTCATCATATTACTGTTGAGCTTGGAATTTCGTACTTATAAAAATAATTCATGGATTTTTCGAAATTTTATTTAATTCTTCAGTGAATTTTAGAAATATTAATGTATTGTAATTAAAAATTTAAATTATAAAATACAAACATGTCTACCCAACTCTTTTTTTAGTTTAATTCTAAAAAAAGTTTAAAACAATATATTTTTGAGCTTAATAATTTATTAAGAATATTTTTATTATTAAAATGTCAAATTATAATGATACACAAAGGCAAATGAGGATAATTATAATCTTTCTAAACCTTATAGAGATTTTATAGTAACTGACTGAATATAAACTAACGATATAAAAGTTTATAACCACCAACATTTTATGGACCATTAGTCCCTCTCTTTAAATTTAAATCTGCTCTGTTATGAACCACTATTTAGAAAGGCAACTGACAATGATATTATTACCTGTAAAACATTATCTTTAAAAATAACCGAATTCCCTGGCGAAACAAAAAATGGAACTGATGTTGAAAAATGAATGTAATCAACTTAATAAAACAAATATTTGATAAATTAATAATATAAAAAAGTGATTTTTACCTGGTTGCCAAAATAATTAAGTCATTTACTAATTATAAATATTATTTTATTAAAAAATAAAAAAGAACTTTAATAAGTTGAACATTTTTTTATTGGCATAGAAAATTAGTATTGGCATTTAAAGAATTCTTAATATATAATCTAAATCTGTACTATCTAATCAGTCTAAATCTGTACTTCTTGATCTTGAATACTAATTTTTTTTTTCAATCTACAGCGTTGTATGTTTTTGTGTTGAAAAGGTGACGATTAAAAAAATGACGAAAAATGTAACCGTATCCAATTTGAAAGTTAATAATTTTTTCAACATAATTTACTAGAGGGATTTATGATTAAAAATATATTTTATCATTTAATCTCTCATTCGTATATATAGTTTTGTTTGCATAACGTTGAAAGAATATGTTTTATTAAAAATGTAGGTGCTTTTCTTATTTTAAACTAAATCCATTGATATTTTGCCTCTCGTCTTGTCGTTTTTTCCCATTAATGTCGGAACCTATCCAGAATAGAGAGGTTATATGAGGAATTTTAGTACGGAATTTTAACATCAAAAGTATAGTTATTTGAGGGATTTTCTTAGTAAATCAATCAAAGAGTGGAAATTCTGTTTATTCCGCTGTACATTTGTTTTTTAACTTCACGATGTTTGATGTATTTTCGTTTAAAAAATATGATTAATATGTTTAATTCTTAAACACAAACAGCTAAAAAGTTCTTTGAAAGTAAATTCTTTCTTTCTTATCATGGAAAAAAAATTAAAAAAAGTACAGTATTGCGTTTGTAAGATAAAACGGAGAGATTAGACTGGCAGGCTTATTTCAATTTTTTAAACTTTATTTTCATTTCATTTATAAAATCTTGTTCGATGAAGTACGCGAAAAGTAAGAAATTGAAAAATATATTCTGTTTCCATTATATTTTAATTTTTAATCATGATTGATACAAAATTTTGAAAATCAATATAAATTTTTTATTATTTTCAAAAATAATCATTATGATGATTAATCTCTCATTTTACTTGTCCGATATTTTCGTTTTTAATCCGAACTAAGCTTAGTAAATATATTGCATTGTTTGTAATTCTAAAATTTTATAACAATTATTTGCTTTAAAAAGGAATTTATTCTAGTTATATCACATTTTTTTGTAATTATTCAATGGTATGTTTAAAATATTCAAACTTAATAACTGTACGAAAAGTGGCAAAAATGATTTTAATTGCTTAAAATTGTAAATTTTAATAAATGTTTATAAGTTTAATCATTCTGCAATTTAATTTATATTTAATAAATTGTTCTGCATAAAACAAGTTAAAGTTAGCATTTCTCTATATTTTCAAAACTTTTTCCTATCCTTTATAATATTGCAATGCATTATTACATGCTATCCATGAAAGAAATAAAGAGTTTTTCTATAATATGCAAAGATAATATTTATACTTTATGTTCAGCGAAATCATTATTTTTTATGATTATTTTAGCATAAAAAGTAAAATCAAGTTCAATATTTTAAATTGAAAAATTCTTTGAACTATCAA
Organism: Argiope trifasciata; assembly: GCA_026543055.1. NCBI lineage: Eukaryota > Metazoa > Arthropoda > Arachnida > Araneae > Araneidae > Argiope > Argiope trifasciata. The sequence goes on from JAPMOQ010042621.1 coordinate 1,516,208, forward strand.
GTTATTATATTAATAGTTTTTCTATAAGAAAAAGGTGTTTTTTTGCTTTAATTTCACACCAAAAATATGAAAATAGAGCAAATGAATAAATATAATGAAATCGATTAAAAAAAATCAAGTTGGTTTTTATTTCTCTAATGTATGAGTGATGTTACATTTTTAGCTGAGTTTGGTTTATTTTATTTAAACTTTTATTTATAGTTTTCGAAATTGAGTTAGAAAATGTACTTTTAATTGTACCATTTATGAAAATAATTTTTAATTTAGAAAGTAACTTCTTAAAAGAACTAGATAAGTTTATTTTGTGATTACAAATGTTTACCAGCTCCCTATTAATAATACTGACAAATTCCAACAAAAACTACCTGTAGAAAAATAAGTTTTTGTTTATATATATGTATAAAACCAAAGCAATTAATCAGTAAACATAGAAATTTATTAATGATAAAATACAATTTACCTCATCCACATAGCGCTGTTCATCGGAGTTGATATCTCCTCGCGTCATTTTGCAATATTTTTGGTTTTACTCTCTGTATATGGAGAGATCTGCTTTTTGGAAACCTCAGAATCTCTTTGCGAAACGCCACCATAAATTTCCTTTCTGCCGATAAAAAGAAAAAGAAAATGTAAATTCTAAAAATGCTGATGATTAAGATTCTATTTTTTTCCGTGTTTAGATAAGAAAATTATGTATAATTTTCTGATTGCTTTGTTGATTATACTTATGTAGGAAAATTGCAAAGACAATATTAGTGGTTGAGCAGTTGCATGCAGAACATATTAAAGGATAATTTGATGATTCTATTTTTTGAATATTAATAAACAGGTTTTTTTCATTCTTTTAAATATTACTACTATAAATTGGCATAATGAGGTAGCGGAAAGCTTTCATGCGTTTCTGAAACTATCTATAATCAAATTTTGATGACTTTCTACTTTATTATATCTAAATCTCTATTTTTCTGAATTATTTGTTCATTGTTTAAAAGTTATCAAGGAAAAAAGTTTAGTCTAGAGATAATAAAATCAAGAAATAGTAATAAAATAAATAAAACCATATTTTCATTATCATCTTTTTACGGACAGCCTTACTATAGTAAAGGCTCTTCAAAAATTCGACCCTAAAAATTATTCAGCAGAAGATGTTAAAAGTCCTAAAGACGTTAATATCTCATTACACTGTATTAAAGCCCACATTGTGATGCTAAATTCAGATTTGAATGAAAGATGAATATTTCTTAATTATTTGTCGCCACTGCCATTACCAGTTAGCAGTATCATTAAAAAAACTACATTATCCATTAAGCTGTTCCTTATCCAAAAACCAACTGGTATGGTTTTGGTTTTTGAATTACAACATCCACATACAAACTGACAAATGAAAAAAACCTCAGTAATTTCTTTGGTAAATCGTGAAATGAATCAACATTTTTAATTATATATCTGCAAAAAAATACTTTTTGGGGTTTTGTTATAGAGTTGTCATATATATGAAGAGGCTAGAAACATACTTCCCTTCCACAAATAAATTCAACATTTTCATTCAAAAAACTATAAATCATGCTTTAAAATTATAGTGTCCTTTCGTATCGAATCATAATAGTTAATGTCTAAACTGTTAGAGATAAATGTATATTTCCAATTGGAATTTTGCTTTAAATGATAGCAAAAGTTAAATTTTATATTTAATCATTGAATGCCTTTGTCAAAAATTACCAAATCTAACTTTTTATACACTCCTTGGGTTCAATAAATTATATTTAGCAAAAAGATGGTTGATACTGCTCCATTGAACTAAAGCAAAATTCATTTTTTCAGCGACTAAAATTATCCGATTAATAAAAAAATTAAAAAACAATTTTATTGAATTTTGAGAATTTTGGAGCTTTAAGAGAGAAGTTTTGGGATCGTATGCAAGATTATACTAAATACAATTATATTTTTTTGTTAAATTCTTCTGAGAAATAAATTTGCATACTTTCTGCATTTAATTTAAATGGTCATAAATCGGTCAATTTGAATAATAAATATAGGGATTTTATTATTGTATGCTTTCAAATGTCAACAATTTTTACTAAATATTATTGAAAAGACCATCAGACTACATAAAGAATGAGATAAATTTGTGTGAAACATAATCATTCATTCATATAATATAAAATATAGTTCTGACCAAAATTTAAAACATTTTTACCAGTTGAAACTACACGTCTTTGTGAAAGAGTTTAGAAATTACCTCTTGGGTAACGATAGATATTGATATACCATGCACTAAATTTCATTAAATTTAATACGCTTTTCTATCATCGTTTTCACTGATAGACATAATTCATCGCTGTATTTTTTTAAGAAAAATCCGAAATTAAGAAAGTTATCCCTTTTTTTTTATTGATTGAGAGCTTTTTTAAACAGAAGAAAATCAATCAAATGATACTATCTCAAATAACTAGGCTATAATCTGTGACTACAAACACATATTATAGTATATATAATAACTAGATAAAATCTAGACTATAGACAGTTAAATAGAATCTGTACAACATTAGAAAGACCCCTCTTTCAAGCTTAGGTTGCATAATATATTTTCAGGGAGCTTTCATTCTGGATTAAGCAATTCTTGAATATTGAAAATATAAGTAATTCTATCTTGTTAACAGCAAGAAATTTAGATTATTTTTCCATCTCTTTTGAAATTCAAATGTTGATGATTCTTTTTTCATTTTCTTCATTTGGTTATACGCTAGAGGTTTTAAAGTACTTTTCACTTATGTTTCTCGATTATAATGCGTGTTTATTTTCACAACTTGATAATTAGTTCATAAATGAATTAAATTAAATTTTGATTTAATGCAAAAAATCTCAAAATAACATTGAATGAAGCAAAAAAGTTTTTTTCAAATATTTATAATAATGTGTTTGTAATTGAGAATAAAAACTATCTAAAAATAATTCAAATAAAGATGTATTAAAATTTTTGCTCATTGATAAACTTTATTTTTAGAAGTTACTTTTGAAATATATATTTCATAATTTAAAATTCATAGAACAGAAAATTTGAAGGAATGAAATAGTAATTCATATATCAAAGTATCTATATATTTAGATGAAAAAAATATTTATTTCCTTTTTATAAATTAAAGCCTCAAAAAAGCCCTCAAAAAACAGATGTATGTAACATTTTCAATCCCAGTTTCAAATAATTTAAAAACTATAAATCCTTTTTTTTTTCAATTTCATTCTCGTGACTTTGTTTCCACCCATTATAATCATAGTGTGAAATCTGAATGCATGATATCTGCATTAGACAAATTATTATTCACGTTTACATGTCAGATATAGCTATCGGATCATGCATTCTTTCTATCAATCGTAACTAAATCTATAGAATCACGTATTATTTTCCCCTAGCCTGCTTTTGTAAACTCGTTTTCTACTGTGTCCGGGTTTCATTTTTACTGTATTTTGGTATTCAATTTTAAATTAACTTCTCCATGAGCTAGAGTCTAGAGTGTTTGGAATTGGAAGACAATGCAATAGCAACTCTATTTCTTGTCTGTCTATTTATGTGTATGTTCACTAAAATTTTTCATACCAACGATGGCACACTACCTGTAAATTAGTCTGGAAATTCTCTGTACAATTTTAACATATGATTTTTCCTTGTGTACGGTAATAAGTATTTTTGCTTTTTTCTTCTTATCTAAACCTAGTATTTTTTAGTAATATATTATTAGTAATATATTATTTTCATTACTGTAGTGCATAAGATTATCAAGTGTCTTTCTTTCTTAATGATAATTTTATGAGTTATAATTCTAGATGTATTAGTATTTTTCCGTATTAAAAAAAATGTTGAAGTTTGCAACTGAAATTAATTGCAACCCTAGATTTTCAAATAAGTAATACTTTAAATTCTTTTGGAGCAATATATGCATTATCTAATTTTACATTAAAAATTCTTATAGCCCTGTTTTCAGGCACCATAAGTACGTGAATAAGTAAACAAATTCTCATTAAATAGGTGGAATAGAGAATATCTAAGTTTTCCTCATTAGTGGAATGCTTCTCCGGCGAGAAGGATTAGTTATTGGTGCTAATTAGAATCCTTCCTTACATCAAGAAATGTGAGAACACATGTGTCGCATTGAATGAAATTATGCTGTCGCATTGCTGATCCTTCCGACCACCCTGGATCCTAAGTGTGGGAGTGGAAATAATTTTTCTATCGTTAACAATCTTTGTATGATCCCAACGCAATCGATTTAGATAATGCAATATGAAACATTTTCCTTCAAAACCTTTTAGAAATTGTTACTGTAATTAACCAAACTATGTAATTTAGCAAAAGCCTGGAACGTATGTATGAAACTTGTTGAACATTTTGAAATGTAAAAACTTCAAATTATCTATCTCGATCATTTTTATATATTTATTTTGTTTTTTAACTTATTAAAATTTCTATCTTTGTATATTTTCCTATTTTTACTTAATGTATAGTGTTGGTGATATTGGGCCAACATTACACACTAAGCAACATCATTAATGCTTAATGATATTGGGATATATATTTGAAAATATATATTTCACTCTCGAAATAAGTTATTCACATCAATTATTTTTGATCTAGAATTAATAATGTGCAAATAATTCCTTCCTGTTAGTAAAAATATTCATCGATATCCTTCATTATTTAATTCGAAATGCTGAATGCTTTACAATATTGTGAAGCTATCATAACAATATTGCTGCTAATTTTGAGCTTGCAACGATTTTAATAATCAATAATATTAAGTAGCGCATAATGTGCTTGTAATATTGTTTGCAAAAGAACTTTTAGCGCCTTAAAAATATCAGATTACATTATGTTACAGAGTAATGTACTTTATCAAATACTTTACTCCATTTTCCTAATCAATAATAAAAAGCAGTCTTTGTTTTACTATGCCACTGAAGTTATAGATTAATATTTCTCAAACCATCTTTAATTCTCTAACAGCATAACCACCGATATCCAAAAACAAAAGCCTTAAAGATAAAAATCTCTCAATAGATTCAGCTTTTGTTCGTGGATATCCGAAGTACGGATATCCACGTACATTTGTGGAAATGTACGGGCCAATTGGTTCACAAAGGCTGGCAGGAAGCGAAAATCGACATTGCCGTTAACATTCCTAAATCCTTTTACAGAAAGATTATGAGAGTAAACATGGTGGAGTTTTAGAATAAAGAATACCTCATTTCAAATAGAGAGAGCCAGACAAAGAGATTTTCCCCATCCATTAATAAGAGACTGTCATGCCATCATTTTCATACAAATTATAAAATAACCCAATTTCTCACAGGTCATGGCAACTTTAAAAGTTACCGATATAAATTTAACTTGTCTCCATCGTCTACCTGCGATTGTAACATGGGTGGCGAGGAAAATGTTGAACATGTGCTCTTTCTATGTTCCAAATTTGCCGGAGCAAGACAGAGTCTAAGACTCGCTCTCCAAGCCATTAACATAAATTGGCATCCAGATTTTCATCAACACATTTCCACCAGAAGTCCTCTAGAAAATTTTTGTATACTTATTCTGGCACCGGTTAAATTTTCTTATGATTAAACTACATTTACTTCTTTGATTTTATTTTTCTATTAATCCTTCCTAATTGTTAAATTTTCTTATTTTCTTTTGTCATGTGTTGAGTATTTACTTCTGTTAGCCCCGAGTAATAATTTGTGATGCACGGGGATTTTATACATGCTTCAATTAAAAAACAATCTTAATTTGAAAGTATGCTTAAATATATTTTCCAGATAATAAAATTTATATAAATGAGTCAAAAAGATGCAAGCATTGATTCATTACAGAAATAATATGCTATAAGTTTTTTTAAAATCTGGCAGGAATGCACCTTTCAGATATTAAGGTATCCAACTACGTAAAAACACTGTTTATTCACTACATTGACCCTTTTTTAAAAACTCTTATTAATTCTTGCAGTTCAGACCTTTCTCTTCCCAAAACAGTTGATATTTTCTACGAAAAGGAACGCCTGACCTGCCATATAGGGTCACACATTTTTCAGCTAAAATTTGTGTTTCGCTTCAATTTTCTCAAAACTTTCATTTTCATGAAAGTTCTTCACCGTTAAAATGATATCTTCAAAGCTAATTGATGTGCTTACATAAAAATTTCGGCGTGTGTTTTAAATAATATAGGCATTAAAATGAAGCAAAAGTTTTATTTTTGGTAAAATACTTTTTCATTTATAGGTATTTATAGAAAAATTAAGTGGTGAATTTATGGAAAAAATGAATATATACGCAAAATTTTACCCATACCTTCTTTGCATTTCAAGATTTTTCTTAGGTTTTGGTTCATTTCATTCATCATTGTATTCTATAACTTGTATGCAAATAAAAATATGTTGCATTACAATTTTGTGTAGAGTGTAAAACGTTTTGGTTAAATTTCATTCCAATTTACCACAAACTTTACCATTTCTCAAAATATACTATATTTTCAAATAATTGTTTTTGTATTTATAGTGTTTATTATTGACAATACATCCAAAAACCATAAATAATTTCTAAAAAATCCGATTTTTCAAAAATTTTCCTTCGAATGTAGTTTTACACCTTAATGATGTTAAATAAAACGCATATATCTAATTCATATCCATTTATTACAAATTTTAATTGATACGCCTTCTCTACATTTTAGAAAAAATGATCTCATTGCATGGTCTCTGAACATTTATATTTTCATGGTGTTCAAGAAATGGTTCGCAGTCCTAAAAACAATGACAATACACATGTAATGACTTTAAATGTATTGCTACGAATGAATAACAAACAAACCCAACAATTTTTTTAATAATTTTTTTTCAAATTTCTGTAAAGTAACGAAACCTATATAATGGCAAAAAGAGGTTTCTCTTGAAATATAGAAAATATGAGCGCCTTTTATTAAATCTTTATTGTATAGTTAAAAACATTTACAATTTTTCCTTTGATGAATGAATGAAATGAATGTAACAAAAACATAAATTTTTTGTTATGCAGCAATAAAATCAGGCGTGATAAGAAAAACAATTGAACATTGTAATTGAATTGTAAACATTGAATTGTAACATTGAAGTAAACTAAATGGGATACATAAAAGGAAAATCCAAATAAGAGATTTGTAAAAATCCAAATTTTTTCTTTCACATTTCGTTGATGTTTCACTTGATTGTGTTCTTTTTGGGTGAAGAAAACTGTAAGATGAAGTGAAAGCAACGTTTGTCGCTGATTGTGCTAGTCATCCTCTTCGTTGATCACATCATTAGGATTCACGACACTTGCATAGTAGTATATAATTTTGTTGTGCATCCAGCTGAAGCTGTTATCAAATTGCAGAATATCTGGAAAAAATCATAATGGAATATTTATAATTACTGAAAAATAAACAAACAAAATCAAATAAAATACCCAGTGTACTTATTTCGGATTTAGAATTTGTTAAAATTTGTATCTTATGAAAGTATGCACTCAGAATATGGAAATATACGCATCGTTATTACCCACAGCGTTTATAAGTTCAAATACTTCCACATTTAAAGATAAAATTACAAACAATTTTGCTGCTGTGATATTATTATGTTTTTAATTTCTAGATGTATTGTTTTTTCGAGATTTTTCTTTTGCTCGTTAACATTGCTACTTTAATAAAATTAAAATATTGTCATAAATATTTTTCAATCGAATTTAATTAAACAAATATTCATTCATTTCTCAACAATTCTATTCTCAATTCTCTTTCGAAAAAGGCATGTAAAAACACTGTAGAAAGATCTACAGTTGCGGAGTGATAATTTTCTAATGACAATTATGAGATGAACCCTAGGGCACTTAGTAACAAGAATCGGAAATCAGAGATTTTATCTCGAACACCACGAAAAGGAAATAGATGAAAAAAAAAGCATAAGTTCAAAGCATGATTAACTTTCTTTTGAAATTGCCTTATACGGAAACAGATCTACAATATTATTATTCATTTAAAACTTTGAAGTGCATATCTTAAGATATCTTAACAGCTTTAAAATTACATCGTTAAACGTATGAATAAGTTTTCGATTTTAAGAGTTTTAAAAATTTATAAAAACATCCCAATTTATCTAAAATATATGTAAATCAGCAAGAAAGAGGACAAATGGAAAATATGTCCTTCCATTATTTTTTGTCAAAATAATTAAAACTATTATTTTTATTCAATAATAATAATAGCGTACTCACTGCAATTAATAATCCAGTGGTAATATTTTCTAGGTTTTCAATTTTATTCATATAGGGATTCTGTTGTTTGTTTTATATAATAATGTTTGCATTTTATGATTCACTTTTTCTGTTGTCCCATAAATCTTGAAATATATTTTTTCGGATATTTGCCATTTCATACATAGCGACCATACATATAAATGATATTATTATCCATTTAATTTATTCCTAATTAATTAATGTGGATTCATTCTTTCTACTGTGGATGTATGCCTAAATCCAGGGTTATGGAAATAATTCTGGATTTCGGATATAATGCTGCAATTATTAGAAACATTCTGTATACAATAAATTCTTTTTCTTAGAACATATTTTGGTAACCATAGATATAAAATTTTGTGACTCAATTAAAACTTACTAGTTTTAAGATTTATATTTTTATGAAATAACATAATTAAAATCTCTGAAACAAATACTCTTTTCGAATAAAGATGGGCGAGCTTAACACGTGGACTGCCAGCTGCGAGATAACTCGTATATTGCGTTTTTTTTAGGACGAGTTATCTCGTGCTGTATTTACTTCCCATTTTTCGGTAGCTACGAATAAACTCGTAGTATATCAGTGCTAATTTCGATAGATGGCTTCTGGGAAAAGAGGGAAAAATCAATGCTGGCTTGCATATACCGAAAATAATTTATTAAAAAACGAATTTATATATATATATGTATAAAGTATAAAAATTAGTTCAAATTAGTTAGTGTCATTCAATGCGTTTAAGATTTATGAATATATCTATACTCACATGTGCCTGGCTTCTCGCATTTAACTAGTCCTGATTCTGATTGGACTATCGTATCTACCCTTTGCTTCGGCACAATCTCTTCTCCATCTTCCGTTTCCTTTTCTGGATCTTCGTATATCAGAGAAAATCCGATGTCCCTGTTTTTCACGTCGAAATCCCACTCGATGTTTTGACCGGGCTGCTGGACTTCAAGCTTAATGTTCTCTTTGGAACGTCGATTGACAACCAATCTTTTCACACCAGGCAGTTTCGAAAAACTCTTACGATCCCTGTGCGCATAATATTTTGTAGGTATTGTGCCGCCATGTGTGACCTAAAAGTCGTATTTAAATAATCAATACTTCCATGTATGAATTTTAAATGAAGAATTTCATTTTTTTAAATGAAGAATCCACAGTTTCAAATGAAGAATGTTATTGAAGAACTTGTTTTAAAGCTTGCAAACAAAATGTTTACAAAACGAGTCTTAATTCAATAAAATATATTGAAAATATTGTGGTAGAGCAGAATCAATAGTAAACACGTTGACTGCCAATTACAATATCTTAGATTGCTTTATTTTCTATTACCAAAACATCAATGTTATTAGATGCCACCTTCTCTACTACATTTAAAAGATAGCAGACATGGGGTCATCTCATGAGTTAGATGGTCCTGATATCAGACGTGGGTAGTAGCAGTAAAAGTGTTAATTGCATTTCTTAAGGTGTATGTACACGCTTTAAACTTCGAAAATCGCTCGAAATAACGAATATATTTTGATACTTCAAAATGCTATTATATCTTTTAGCTTTCAAACTATACCAAGATGATCTCAATATCCGAAGTATGCCACGAATTATAAAAAATTTTCGTAGGGTTCTTTTATTGAAAACTCTAGTTTCGTTTTTTGAAAACTCATTTGATTAAGAATGATATTTTTGCACTACATTGCTTCATTCAAACAATCATAACTCAACAAGAAATGAACCAAAGACAAACGTTTACATATCAAAATAATTTGCATTAACAGTGGATGCTTTATGTCCCAATCAAAGTTATATTTTAAGAAGTGAATTTTTAATAGCAATTTAAATTTAAAATTACAAAAAAATCTTGCTTTTTCTATTCGTCTTTGATCACAAAATTGCTGAAAAGACTATATATATTTTTATAGCTTGATTGATGCAGACAACATGAAGATTAATATTAGGCATCCTTTCCAACTAGAATTGTGGGCCTGTAAAAATTAGAATTTAAGATATGTTTTTTTCCAAAAATATGCTAATTTGCTTATTAAATATTATTTATTTATTTTTGATTAATATAATGTGATTTTTTCTCACTGAAAAGAATTTCAGCATATAATAATGACCTACTGTGAACAAACTGGATTTTCATAGTTAAAATTTTAAAAATCTTCTAACTTGTATGTATTATTTAAATATTAAGATAATTACCATCATTATTTATTGCTGTTTTGAAAGTTAACAGAAATCCTAGTTTATTTATAATTTAACAGGAAACTTATTACCTATTTTGAAATACATAATGGTGGCTTAGGTGGAATATTTCCATCAATATCCAATATCTTTCCTTGATGGCAGTAGGGAGGTTTAATAACTTATCAATCTTTAAAACTTATTTTTTTGGGATATAAGGCCTTCATCAACTTTTGAACCAATTTAAAATCAATATTAATTTAATAATATTAGGTCAATATCAATAAAAATGTGGAATTAAGAAAGGGCATTTTAGATGCTTGATAATTTTTTCCCACTGCAAAATTGAGAATACTTCGCGATTTCTCTTTCCTCCTAACAATTCTTAATTTGCTGAGAAAATAATTATACAGAAATAGTACGTTAATGTTTTCAGAAATTCTAACGAAATGATTAGGAGTTTAAAATTGACAAATTTCCAAGGAGTCATCCGTGACATATTACAATCAAACAAAAGTTTTTTCCATGAAGAGTTTTAATATTTAATAGTAAGTGAAATAGCAGAGTCGGAATATCGAACGACATTGACTTCTATAGTCGAAAACTGTTATAGCATTCAACGAAGACGAATTTTAATGGATCGTATTTCGAAATAGGGTCTCTTAACCACGCGCAACGTAAAGAATTAATCTTTGAAAGTGCATTTATATATATAAAAAAATATAAATCGTCTACAATAAGATTGGTCGGTAATAATTATTGAATTGGAATTCGTTGATTTTGCAAATCAATGAAGCAGTTTATAAAACTAAGTACAGTAGATTTCAGAAAGAATTAAGCACACTTTTGAACAGCAGAGCCCCAAAATTAATGTTTTGATTAGTATCTTCTCAACAGCATAGGTTAATGTACTTAGATTACACAGCTGAAGTTCATGAGTTAAAAGAAATATTTTGCCCAACATTCACTATAAAGCTGAAAAATTTCAAACAACGAGCTGTTTTTTTTGCAAAATTTGGTAAATGATTAAAAAAAATTCAGTAGTCTGAAGGATTGCAAACTACACATTGGGGATTTTTAGCATAATTTAGGGGAAACTAACAAATAAATAACAAGAAATAAATAAACTTTCCAGAGAGAGAAAAACATTTTCACATAAAATGAGGAGTATATTACTGAATAAATTTACTAGTTAATGTTTGTTCAATTTATTCAAGAATTGGCAAAAAATCTATCCAGATACACAAAAAATTAAAATTATAATTATAGTTTAAAATTTAGATAGAAATACTTTAAATAAGGGCAAAAAAGGGGTTGTATTAAAAGAATCACATGTAATTAAATAACTTCAAAACCATGAATCATAATGTAGAATTGTACAAGATTATGTATTTTATGTTTAGGATTAAGTTAGGTTTTGTTTCGTCGTATTGAATTCTTAATTTACGGTCAACGGCAATAAGTAATGTCTGTTTTGAATGATGAAATGGCTTTATAACTTTATACTAACGAGTCAAAAGCTATTAATTGAATAATTGAAATAATTAAACTTAACTTACATGGGTATCCGAAGCATTTCCTCCCAAGAATTTTGGTAAATAATCAACTCCAATATCTCTTTTGAGCTCTTCTTGCCAACCATCTAAAAGAGATATCAGAAATACTAAGAGTTATCATCTAATTTTTCGAAAATTTTCATTTGTTTCTCAAATATATTGAAGTGAAATCTATATAAATAAAAATTAATCTTCCTAAACCGTTCAACCAGTTGCTTTGGAATTTGGTAAACTCATTGATTACATCTACGAGATGGATACAGGGATAGTACAATCATCTGAAAAAATGAATCAGCCGAGGAGTCAACAGATTCTGTAGAAATGTTAAATCCAGATTAAATGTTAATATTTTGTAGCTATAGTACTACATTACGCAAATGTCATGCAAGTAATTCTCAAAAGTAACAACTTTATGACAGATTATGCGAGAACGTTTTGGGGAGACCAACCTGAAGGGGGTATATTTTAATAAAATTTTAGCGCTCTTTGCAATAACCACCAAAAATATTGTAGTACAAGTAATTTTGCACCATCTTAAATTTCAAAAATTATCTTTTCCAATGTTATGATATAAAAATATTTTCTATATTTAATCAATTTTAAAAGAAAATATTTTAATCACATTTTCTAAAATTAAACTTGAGAACTCTGAACGAATATGAAATGAATTGCGAGATACAGTAAATAGTTTCTTTCATTACCATTCTGAAGGAGCACCAAGTTTTACAATTGTAAAAAAACATACAAATCTAATACATAAAAATGCAGATTTGTTTGTTCGTATTTTATATGCTGTCGTACAGTTTATCCTATTTTGATAAAACATTGCCAGATTATTTATTGTTTGAACTTAACATAATTTTTTTCGGTGGCAGCTAGTATCCTATAAAATAGAGTTTAGATTTTATTTCCCTAAGGTTACTTGCTTTCTGTGTGATTAGGAAATCTTAAAACTCTTCCAGAAATAAATAAGTTTACTAAATTTATGAGATAATATAATTCAATGTCGATGACCATTTAAAAATGTATTGCAATTTTTAATAGGATTCGGTAGTTATGGTATATGAAAGGACACTAATAAATTTCAAAATTTATATCTATGTAAGTCAATGGTGAATAAAAGAACAAGAATTTAATATTTTTCTTTCATTCACTAAATTATAATAAGGGCTGCTGTTAAAATGGAAAATGGGGCACGAAAAATGAAATTAAAATTCAGTATTACTCCAAAAAGGAATTGATTATTTTGTTTTTATAGAAACCAGCGGGTGACCGAGCTCCGCTCGGAGAAAACAGCTATCGAAGCTAACTCGAAGATTTAAATTTTCAATTGTTATTTATCAAAACAATACATGCCATAAGAAAATTTGTGAAACCATTGGTGAAAAGATAACCGGTTAAAGTGCACCATTGTAAACTATTCTAAACAAAGTTAGAGTTTGGAAAGGGAACTATTCTATACAAAGGTAAAGTAAAGGTAAAGATTGAAGTGTGTTGTTCAATATTTTTGACAAATTTATTTAGAAAAACCAAACATATATACATACATAAGAAACATATTATAAACCTATAACAGCATAAACATAAAACTTTATTAGTTCGCCATATTGGCTATAGATGGCAGCACGTTACCGCTTGAAAATTTAAGTAGCCATTATGGCGAACTAATAAAGTTTGGAAATATCCTATCTGTAACTCCGAACTGCTCGACCGTAGCGCTTCAAAACCAGCGCCAATCGATTCCTCGTGGCCAAAAACCCCAGACCCCCAAGTTTACCGAAGTTTATTAATTCTGGGGCAATTTTCGACTTGGCAACCATTCCTCGTATTATAGTATTAGATATCTAATCATGCATCATAATATCATAACTATAAATCGAGAAAGGAAGTAAACTACCTTTTCCAAATATTTTGATTTTTCTGGTTGTTTCAGCTGACAGGAATGGTTTTAGAACAGACCATATAATAGTGAAGTAAAATGAAGCTGAAATAATAATTGACATGAAAATATTATTACTCTCATATATTATTGTTTACACACATTTCATCAGTTTTGTCGGCTAAATAGAATATTTTTACTACATGATTACAACTAGTTATTACTAGGTAACACATTAAAGGCAGGGGATCTTGACGAAAGTACATTAGGTAACGTAGATCAAATCGTAATTCTACGGACCTTTAATGCGTGAATATTTTCCTATGTAGATTGTTGTATTTATGAATATAAGTACATTAATGTTTTAATAAACAGTCGCACAGGAGTAGAAGTTATAGGGGATTAATCTTTTAAAATTATTGAAGAAAACATTTATGAAGTAGTTTTTAATTGTTAAAAACCTTTATAAAGCAATGCAATTAAAAGCCAACTTATGATGCATTTATTTACAAATATTTTATATTATTAAGCTAAATAAAAGCGTATCACAGTATGTTAACAGTTCATAAAAATTTATAATAGTTCAAATAAAAAGCATTCACATCCATAACATTCCAAATAAAGAGTCATTACAAACCTACTGTTTCTTGAAATTATCAGCATATATAATATGTATTCAGAAGCTTTTGAAGCAAATGTAAAAACAAATTACTGGAGTTTTTTTATATAAAGATTGCAACTAATTAAAAAAAATCTTAGTACAAAGATTTTTGAATATGATTTATAGCGTGTAATTTATTTTAATACACATATGATACTATAACAAGTCGAGAATCCATTCATATTTTAAGAGGGAAAATAGTGTTTCTTTTCTTTCAATTTATTTATGATTAATCATAGTCGTATTATAATAAAAATACAATAAAATTTCTTATCCATTGTTTTAATTGGTATAGCTAATTTTTCAATAATTTTATTTAAACCTACCGCCATTTTGATTGCATAATTTGTGAAAACTTACAGTGGTTTAAAAATTTATTACAGCTTCGATTAAATATATGAAATGTTTAAAAAATAAGAAAATTAGAAATAAAAGCAAATTATACTAGTGACAAGTGAAATTATTGTTTCTTTTTTCTCTAATAATTCATAATTTATATTTTTTGAATAATTATATAAAATGTCCTGTTAGGACAATAGGATAAGTTTTTCAGTTCTTATACATTTTTTAATTCTTTCAATATCATTTGTGAATCAAATCATTGCAAATGGAGTTTATCAAGATATCACCTTCTATGAAACGCATTAACCTTTTAGAATTGTAACCATTCAGTTGATAATAACATAGATATTACATTTAAAATCATTTAATGGCTTTACCAAAAATACACAGTATTTCAAGAAATAGCAAGGAAGTTAAAATTTTCCACTCACCATTAATTAAATATCCTGTCTTTAATCTCTCTGGATAATTGGCATCGTACATTTTGACTAAATTTACGAGCGTATCAATGGCTGAAAAAGTTTGTTTAATTTGAATGAGGAATTCATGATGTTTTAAAAATGCATTTTTTAACTAAAAGATATAATTAACAGGAAGCGATTAAAAAACAGTCATTTGTTATTACCAAATAATACTTCTTGAAGGTAATCGAGATTATTTAATAACTATTAAAGTAAAGAATACAATTTGGCACTGAATAAAGTAAAGGATACAATTTGGAGCTATTCCTCTTTTTGTTCAGAATAACCCAAAATTTAAGTTTGATATAAAGCCTAAGTAACAAATTTCTTTCGCATCAGTCATCATATAAATTCATATTTTTTTCATATATTTGAATCATATATTTTATATATACTAAGTTTTAATATAATCAATTGAAATTCTAAAAGTAACTACAACTTGATGTACTCAGAAATTGCAAGTTTGAAATATCATTTCTGTTTTTTATTAAAATAGGACCAGGAAGAAAAATGATGAAGATTTTTACTGCATAAGAAAATCTTTTATCATTATTTATGTGGAGATTTCTTTTATGATTCTTCTTGCGTTCATAAAGACAAAATACATAATTCTTCCTTGATGATGGTAGGATCTATGATCTAATAACAAAGGTCAAATTTTAAATCCATAAGTTACTGGATAATAAGACTGGGTTAAAATTAAAATAATTCATGAGAAGGTACAAGTCCGAGGAATTATTTTTTAAAAGAATTTCGGTAAATCACACGTTTTTTCGATGAAAGAAAATTAATCACAGTTTATTTCGCTTGCTGATAATCTGATATACACTAAAGTAACAAAAGTCATGAAGTAGTCCATAAGTCCGTTCTATCTACTTCAGACAGAGCAAGTCGTTGAAAGCCCTTTACAAAAATATTGAGAAAATCTGCCTCTATACACATTCATAATTACAAAATTAACGCCAGTATATGAATTTGCCAGTGTATGAATCTCTATTATTTCTCATAAATATTCAGTGAATTCACGTCTCTCAATCTAGGTGGTCAAACTATTCAGAATGCTCTTCAAACTAATCACAAACAGTTGAGGCTCGGTGACATGGTGCATTGTCATCCATAAAAATCCCATCTTGTTTGTGTGCTTGAACTCCATCCATGCCTGCAGGTGGTTTGCTAGTAATTGAATATAACTATTTAGAGTCAATGTGTGGTTCAGTAGGATCTGAGGACACAATTCGTTTATCGTAAACACAGTCCATACCATTATGAAGAAACCACCAGCTTATACCTTGATGAAAACATAGGTCCATAAT
Source organism: Argiope trifasciata (assembly GCA_026543055.1). Taxonomy (NCBI): domain Eukaryota; kingdom Metazoa; phylum Arthropoda; class Arachnida; order Araneae; family Araneidae; genus Argiope; species Argiope trifasciata. Next base: position 1,532,894 of record JAPMOQ010042621.1, read on the forward strand.
TTCGTTGGGTCTGCTCCATCTGCGAATCCTCCCATCAGCATGTATCACGGAAATCTTGACTCTTCTGGAAATGCTACGATTTTTTTGCGGTCTAAGATTTAACCTACATGGTTCACGGGTCCAAGATAGATTCCGCAGGTGATATCGTTCTGTTTGCAAAGGCACTTGAGTTGGTCTTCTGATGCCTTTTCCCCTTTAAGCCATATGTTTTTGTTTCTATTGTTCCTTATGGCACTTACAATTGAACAAGCCCGCTGTGACGGAAACAGCAACTTAAGCCGATAGGGTGCGCCTCTAGTTTAAGTAGCGCTAACTAGGGCCAATAGTACGACTTCGTCACTCGCGCATCGCACATTCGCTTGCACAACCCTTTTTTACAGGTGGACACATTTACATATCCCACAGATAGAACACAGGGAGAAGAACTATGCCCGAACCGGGACTCGTACCCAAGACGGTCAAATCATAGAGAAGACGAGTTACCCCTTTGTTAGGACGCCGGCCTGCGCTATACGCGTCCATAATAAGTAACAAAATTGATTCCTGCGGATTTTCACGCAGTACTGTTTGTTTGTCGACCCATTTACTTCTACACACACGTCGCTGGCTTCATTTATTAATTACAAGGTTGACCACTGCGTTATCCATGATGACTTATTTTTCCTCAAATCAGGTATCCTAAGAATATTCTCAACACTTTGAATCTTGAAATTTTCAATTCCTTAAGTATTTACAAAATGAAATACCCTATGCGCTTAGCTTCAGGTTCCATTCCGCTTTCAAGATCAGTTGATTCGCGTCTTACGGCTATAATCCCAACTGAAACCATTTCACGCGAGTAAAATAAATAAAAGCCGTGTAAGTGGACTGCTCATTTATGCATACTTTACTCGATGTTTCTGCAATATGTAAATTTGAATACTTTTATTCCCTGACTTTTGTCACCTTCGTGTATAAATCATTGATAATATCTGCAAAACATAAGGAATGAAATCTCTTTCAAAATGTATGTTCTCTGCCTTACCTTTTTTATCAGTTGCACTGGCGAGAGAGAAATTTTCAAAACTTATTATGTAGTTCCATTTGTCAATATTTTTCCCAAGCTGTAAATTAATTAAAAACTGTTATAAAACGAAATTTTTATAAATAATCTAATCAGTATAGAAACATAATTGAAAGAGAATAGTTCCTTAATGGGGAAAATCGAATGATTCAGTGATCTTGGTGCAGTGAATATAAACATTTTATAGCAAGCATGACTTTTCTGCAAAAAGGTAGCGATGTTGATCTATTTTCAAATTTTTTATTTTATTTAAAGTTAAAATTTCATTTTGAAAAGGCTGAACATATTTAGCCGAAGAATTTTGATTTTATTAAGCAGACAAAATACTCTTAAATTAATCAATTTTTGATACCATACAATAAAAAAATACGACTGTTTTTGTATAAATCCGGACTGATAAATTTTTTATTGATTGACTTTTGATAGTATTTCTTACCAAAGTTTATCTTCTCGTACTTTAAACAAAAATTCCATGCTTCTGTTTTATTTAACTATTGGTATGAGTTAAAAACCAATTAATTTATAAATAATTTTAAATTGATTACTTTAATAAATCGCTTGTTATAATTGATTTATTAATCATAAATTAATTCTTGGTCACTTAGTTATTGATTAAATAACTATAATTAATATCCCAGTTTATTAAAAGGGTTACATTAACGAAAGTTATATTGCACAGATTTGGATACATGTGTTTTTTACACCAATAGCCTGATGTCTTGGATGATTCTTCAATAGGTGTTTTACTATGTGTGTTTAACGGCCTCCGTTATACAAAAACGATGGAAATTTTTGTTAAATTAAATTTCAAAGAAAATCCCGAATTTCAAATCGGAAATCGCAAGACCACACCATCATGAAAACTATTAAAAACGAATGAAAATATATCAAAATTAAAATGTTTCAAAATCAAATTAAGTGTACATAAAACATTCATATGAATATAAAGTAGAAATATTTCTTTGGATAAAATTTGAATTATTTTTCGCAATAAGAGAAAAAAGAACGATCAGAACAAACAAAATGACAAATAACTGTGGATTTTTTATTTGGGAAAAAGATTGAAGGCACACACACAACACACACGCAAAACACACACACACAAAACACACACACACAAAACACACACACACACACAAAACACACATACACACAAAACACACACACACAAAACACACACACACACACACAAAACACACACACACACACAAAACACACACA